>OZ036009.1:3871440-4003940 GCA_964035015.1 Corallium rubrum
TGATTCCCTGCATTCTGAGGGTGATTTTTAGCATGCCCAAACGGGTACACCGGCGTCTCAACCCCCCTGGATACGGCTCTGGAACCCCCTTCAAAAGATAGGGTCACAAGGCCTCGAAAAAGGCCCTCCACACCAGAATAGATCTAGAGACTTCACCAGCCGTATATAACCCCTTCTCTGTATACCACTCTGGTTAAGCACATGCACACTGACCCTAGCATTCTCACACAGGCTTTACCTGTACATGATGTAGACAGTACTAGCACTTACCTCTTTGGGGTTGATACAGCGCAGCAGAAGAGCAGGATCTCCGCGAAATTTGAAGCTGATAAGATCTCGGTAATAACGATACACTTGAATGTCCTAAGAACGAGTAACGGGTACTTTATAAGGTCTTGAAGCATACGAAATAAATGTAGTTAAAATGTTTAAATGTTGTAATTTAGATTAGCGTCGTCATCCTATAGTTTCACTTGCTATGCCTTAATCTATTGCGGGCGGCTGCCTGGGATGTCTGAGGGTTCTTCCTTCGACGAGTAAAGACAAATAGACAAAGTAAAACAGCAAAGGGACCGTTTTGAGAGTTCTCCCTTCAGCGAGTAAAATCGTCTGTCGTTACAAAAAGTGAAACAACAAAGGAACCGTTTTTGGCCAGTTCAGGCTGTCTGAGGGTTTTCCCTTTGACGAGTAAAATCGCCTGGTGTTGGACAGAGTATAAAACAATAAAGGGGTAATTTTTGACCAGCTCAGACAGGAAAGGGTTAATGTCGGACAATATCTCATTATTACTGATGATAAGGTGTTTCTCCGAGTGAGGAACCATACCAGACAAGTAGAGAAAACTCTACTTGACCCGGCTGGGATTTGAACCCGCGACCTTCGGTTTACCAGTCCGATGCTCTACCAACTGAGCTACAGGTCAAGTTGGGAGCTGAAAGTCGAATGATAGTACTTACGCTATTTGATATTGCAAAACAGACTAGTTTCTTCAATATCTTCATACATGACGATTTCGAATGCTTATTGTGGGACAGTGAACTCGGGTGGAGAATAATAATAAGGTGTTACTCCAAGTGACGAACCATACCAAACAAGTAGAAAAAACTCTACTTGGCCCAGCTCGAACCAGCGACCTTCGGTTTACTAGTCCGATGCTTTTACAGTTTTACTAGTCCGACTAGTAAACCGAAGGTCGCGGGTTCGAATCCCAGCCGGGCCAAGCAGAGTTTTCTCTACTTGTCCGGTATGGTTCGTCACTCGGAGTCATAGGCGTAGAGTTTTGTTTTTGTCCAGGGGTACTGAAGTGCTGAACAGGGCCTTTTTAAGAATTTTCTCGTGGGGGGCGTTTACCAAAAGGGACTCTTCTAGGGGGGCTCCGGGGGTATGCCGCCCGGAAATTTTTTTGAAATTTAGAGTCTTGGAAATGCCATTTCCTGCATTCTGAGGGGTAATTTTTAAGAACACTGAAGGTCATGAAATGTCAAATACAACACATTTCAACAATTTTTCGATGTTGTGTTTACTAGGTTGACTTATCACTGTATATGGGTGCTTTTGGCTGACAGGAATGAGGCTGTAACAGTTACTTTAGCCGAACGAGTAACCTATAATTTGTCAATGGTGATTGATGAGTCAGTTGCTGCAAAATTTCTAGGGGGTCTCAGCCCCCCAATAAAATTTCTCGGCAGCCCCCTCTTAATTTGTACATTATACACAAAAGCGTTCATTTCTTGATTTGTACAGAAAGTGAAACAAAAAATATTTGAACGCTTTTTTGGTGAGATTTGGGGGAAGTCGAACCGTATGACGGCCTTAAATGCGCAGTAACTAGTTAGCACTGTGAAATGTAAATGAAGTTTAATTTTCCACCTAGCTTTAATGCAGACAGAGAATCTCAATCGTAGACACATACATTATACAGGTGTCGTCACGTTTCTCATCTTTATAAACTTGCGGAAAATACACATATCGCTATACGGTCAGGTATATATCTTTGTTTATCGACAAGCGACAAAGCGGCACCGCACAAGTTCAGCAAACTTTACGCAAGCATTAATAAATTGGTTTAAAACCAACCTTGAGTCCTAAATGCATTTGGAGATTTCAGCCGGAATGGTTTATGTTACCCCTTGTGTTTGAACTATAAAAGAGTGCAGGAAAAGAGATGACATAGACCTTATTTCGTTAAAACTTGAGCGGTCAAGTTGATCGCCCGTAAGCGATTTTGGGGGGTCAAATCGTGAAAGTGGGGGGTCATTGACCCCCGATCCCCCGTTATTTCGAGCGCTGCACCATAATTATTCGAAATCTCATCATTATTAACAAACTAGAAATACGCAATCTTACAATGTGTCTTCTCCAAGCTCTCTGGATTACTCTGGCAGCAGTCTTTCGAGTTAGGACTACAGGTAGCTCGCTACTCTCCGTGGAACGGTGTGACGCCATGTACTGCGTCGATCCACTAGACGAGCGGTAACTCTCGTTCATGGTCGGGGGACGAACGGAGGGAATTCGAATGTTCTGTCTTTCTTCGGAAACTTGATGCCACCAAGACTGGGTGATTAAAGCACAATAGTCTTCGAATCTAAAGAGTATTCGGATAAAAAATAAGTTGCCTCCGAAAAACAGCTTGGGCCAATTGCAGAAACGGTCATTGCGTTAGACAATGTTTAAAGATTAGACAGTGGTTCGCCATGTATTTTTCGTATAAAGGTGAAGTAATACGAGCAACAAATTGCTGCAACATTGTTGCGTTGCAAGTTGAATAGCCTTGTTGCATGCACGTATACATGGATCGCGAATCTCGACTGCGTATCAGAATGACGCGTTCTGAGTCGGGATAAAACTTAATTAACTTTATAACATCAGGCTAAAGCAGCAGTTTTCATTTGCATTTCATTTACATTTCTGAACTCATTGTACTGAATTCCTCAGCCTAATGTTATAAATTGAAAAAGTTTTATCCCGACTCAGAACGTGTCACTCTGATGCGCAGTCGAGATTCGCGATCCATGTATTACCACCCACCTTAAACATCGTCTCGCAACAATGATCTTGTTGCAAGTTGAATCAGCATGTTGCATCAAGTAGAACTTGAGTCTACTTTTTTCAACTTGCAACAAAACCATGGTTGCGTGACAATGTTTAGATGGTGGGTGGTAATACCAGGCGCGCAACTAGGGGGAGGGGGGGGGGGGGGGTTGCAACCCCTGCCCTTTTTAACCCCTGCCCTTTTTGTGAGACCTCTAATACTAGGTTAGACATTAGATAAACAGATAATTAATCGTCTGTTGTAGTACGCAATACAAATCTCCGCAAATCTGGCGAGACTCAGAGGCTTCCAGCAGTGGGCCCGGGCGTCAGCTAGGCTGAATATAATTATCATAAATTTTAAATAATGCGAGACCAAAATAGAAATTTCTGCAACCGAAATTACGAGAAAAGCATCCTCAAAATGCAGGAAATGCCGTTTCAGAGACCCAAAATTCAAATATTTTCCGGGGAGCATGCCCCGGGACCCCCCTAGAATCTCTGCTTCCCACGCCACTGGCTTCTAGTCCCAAATTGTTTAGAATACTGAACGACTTTGCCCTTTTTTGCGTTCAACCCCAGCCCTCGAAATTTTCTAGTTGCGCCCCTGAATATACGTGCAACAACACTTTTCAACTTTTCACAAGTTAGACAAAAATGTTGTCCGTATTACCTCACCTTAATGAAGCAATCGTCCAATAGCATGCAGGGTGCAACTTACGAAATTGGTTCATTATCCTCTAACCACTTCACATAAGCTTCTTTCAGTTGAGGAGAATCAGACTGCATAGAATCCTAAAATAAGATTTATAACATAACGTTTAATAAATCACGCACGTGACTTCTAACTGAACATAGTGTAACTTCTAATGCAGCGCATAACGTCTTACAACGTAGCGGACCGTCTTACAACATTTTGTGAAGTCATGTTTTGTGAAGTCATGTTTTGTGAAGTCATGTTTTGTGAAGTCATGTTTTGTGAAGTCATGTTTTGTGAAGTCATGGTTAAGTGTACCCTGCGAGTCAGAGCCCCTTTCCGACCTACGCAATTTCGGGGGAAAGTGGGCTCTGCCAACAAACTCGATCTTCGCCCCAAGTTTGGGGCGAGTCAGTCAGATTTTAAACTGGTCAAACAAGTTCTAGTTTACGAACACGCGTAACCAGGAAAATAGGAAGTGACGCGTTAGAGCCTGGGCCCAAAATAGTATCTTGGCTATTTTCCGCTTACGCGTGTTCGTAAGCTAGAACTTGTTTGACCAGTTTAAAACCTGACTGACTCGCCCCAAGACTCGCCCCAAACTTGGGGCGAAGATCGAGTTTGTTGGCACAGCCCGCTTTCCCCCGAAGCTTGCGTAGGTCGGAAAGGGGTGCTCAACGTAGTCTAACATCTCATAACGTAGCGCAACATCGCATAGCATAGCATAGTGTAATCTTATGCCTTGATTTTCTCATTTTAACTTAAAGATTTTGCCTCGCAAAAAAGAACAAATGCTTCGCAAAATGTTAACGTTGAAACGCTAACTATACTATTCCGCACTGCTAGTCGAAACTACTGTATGGTGGATTTTAACATTTAAGGTCAGCGTGGGCACTTCCCGCCCCCCGTTCTAAATAGAGTTCAAAACACTCACTGTGGACCTACATACCTGTACTTGTTCATTGCAGGCGGGGGTAGACGGCGCCTTATAGACAACGACAGGAATTTCAGGCAAATTAGATGAACCTGAAGAGCTCTTACTGGGGGTCAGATCCGACCACTTATACGGACTGCTGTGACCTTGTGTTTCCAAAGAAATGCCAGCGTGTAGAGCCTCATACAACATGCATCTGAAATTATGCATATTATACTATTATATACATGTTTTATGAACAGTATTTGATAAGTTGTCATTCACAATCCATTTCTTTCCTCTTTATATTTGTGTTCATACTGTATACATTACGGAGAAAATAAGTTGCGACTTAAAGTGCACATAACATGAAAATTGACCGCCGCTTTTATTTAATATGTAAAGGCCGACAGTGAGGACTAGACCGGGTTTTCAAGTACTCGGAATTCGTTCCAGTCCGAGGCTTTGCCTCGGACTGGAACGAATTCCTCGTACTTGAAAAACCGGTCTAGTCCGAATTGGAGGCCCTTACATGACTTCTCAGAATCACTTAGTGTATTCCCAAAATGAATTAGTGCATTAGTAATTAGTGTATGGATGAATAACCGATTGTGTGAAGTAATATTTCAAGTCCAAGGACTTGAAATATTATTTCCAGTCCTTGGACTGGAAATAATATTTCTATTCCTCTGCCCAGTACTTCCCTAGTATTTCAAGTCCCTTCACGTGGTGCAATTCAGCGCTTCTGATTGATTGATTATCTCATGAATTATTAATGAGTTTGAGAAGAACATTTAAAATAATGAAAAACGGCTTTTACATGCATGCCTTTCAGATCTTATCCCATTCTTGAGTTATCGGCCACACACGTAAAAACGCACAACTTGTTCACAGTTGTCAACAGGCGTGAACAATGTTGTGCTGCTCACCATGAACAATGTTGTGCTGCTCGCCATGAACAATGTTGTGCTGCTCGCCGTGAACAAGTTGTCAGCAAGTTGTTCACTTATGGTTCGAACTTGTTCACGGATAAATCAACAGTCATAAACAAGTTGTTCCAACAGCACATTTTTTATAGCCAACAACGTTGTTCGCACATGATACAACATGTTGTAACAGCATGACGAAATAACAACGATGAACAACGATGTTACAACAATGGTGAACATGGTTGATGTATCAACACGTTCTTCAGTTGTTACAACATGCGTGAACAACGGTTGTTGTTTCATCAAGCAGTAACAACTTGTTGAAACAATGATGAACAATGCTGTTCATTTATCAATGTTGTTCACATATGTCAACAAGTTGTTACAGCATTGTTGCAAGTTGTTACAGCATTGTTCAGGCAACAATGCTGTAACAACTTGCGAGATTTTTACGCATGTACAACACTTCAGCTATGACGTCATTAGTTGTCCATAGCATAAAACGTAAAATCAACTATATCTTCTATTTTATTTTATTTTCTCATTAGTTTAAAGTGTATATGAAACGAAAATTAAGTTTGTCTTATTTGAAAGAATTCTTAAAATAATGGGGAATATCAATTTACAGGTTTTTCATATTTTACTTAGTTCTTGAGATATTTAGACTTATGTGATATTCAAATGAGATAACTTATGGTTCGTTTTTTCACTAATTAACATATTCGAAAATCGCGAATATATTTAAGATTATTGAACAAAATCACTTGCAACTTTGCATATTGCTACAGTTCATGCAACTAAACATGAAAGACAAGTTACAAGTGATTTGATCAATAATCTTAAAAATATTCACGATTTTCGAATATCAACCTCGTCCCCAGGGCATTTTGCCTCCACGTTGGGAGGTCGGCGAAAATGGCCCTGGCATCGGCTGGTCGATTCTATAATCGGATTGGCCGGTTTAAAAACTTGATTAATTCAGATACAGTGTAATTTATTCATCAAAATATGAATTGCAATAAATCCACTCTGCGAAGTTCATCCAAAGAATTGTAACGATAGCTTTGGTTAAAGTCAAGAACAACATTAGATATATGTTTCTTCCCGACATTTAAATGTATCCTGGATAATCGTGGGGAGTATCATGATGAATAATGCTAGCCAGTTGCATTTATGATAAAGGTTCACATGAGTGATTCGGCAGAGCGTTAAATATTTCTTATTTATTATTCATGTATACGTATTATACAAAAAGTCAGCAAAGTTTGAGTCATTTTGGTCAAACCAATGAGAAGATATGGGTATATTATAAATGATATTGGGCATTTCACTCGATTACATAGCATGTTCTAAGGATTTAGGGTGAAGGAAAATTCGAGTGTAGAATATATACATTTTAAGACCAAACCAGGACCAGTTGCGAAAAATGCAACTACACAGGCCTTCCGGCAGGAATTGAACCCACTGAGCCACGGAGGGCGTTGCCGAGAGTTTGATCGCGAGTTCTGTATATATAATAAGGTGGTAATGCCAGGAGAGAATTGGGTATATTATAAATGATATTGGGCATTTCACGCATTATATTTAAGTCGCGAACACACTCGTATAAACCGTCACTGAATTTCTAGTAAGTCGCGACTTATTTTGGACAAGCTTTCAATCCTGTTCTTACTTTAATCGCCACTTACTTTGGTCCTGAACAAATTGACCATTCATACGGGCCTATACAAGTGTGTTCGCGACTTAAATAGGACGCGTCTTAATTAAAGTACCAATGCAGCGAAATTTCACCCCAGTTTTTTACGATTGCATTTGAAAGAACACTTAAAATTACAACATAACATCTTTCGTAGAATTTCGTTTCCTTGCTTCATTCTGGAGATATTCAGGTTTGTTTGATATGCAAATGTCATACAGTATGACATCACACTGTATAATGACTTTTTAGAAAAGTATGATTTTCTTTGAGAGTGCTTATCGAAAGTACTTAATAAAAATTTGCACTGCATGTATGTAGCCATGACTGGTCACTAAACGTGTGTAGCTGGGTGTAAAATATTTGGACTATCCTAAAATTGATGCTATTTCAAAAAGTCATTATGCAGTGTGATGTCATAAGAATGACATTTGCATATCAAACAAACCTGAATATCTCAAGAATGAAGAAAGGAAACGAAATTCTTGAAAGACGTGACTTTGTCATTTTAAGTGTTCTTTTAAGTGTTCTTTCAAATGCAATCATAAAAAACTGGGGTGAAATTTCACTGCATTGCCACTTTAAGGCGCGACTTATTTTCTCCCGTTTAAATGACCTATAGTTCTCTATATTGTACCTTAGCCTATACCCTCTCCAAACTCTTTGAATCTCAATGGCGGCTGCTGTTTCCCTATCCTCATGATCTGCGTCGAGAAGAATGTCCTACATGCAGATATTCAAAATTAACGATTGACATATGTAGTTTGATACATACAAAGTTTGATGTTAAACATGATCATTAATGGTGAAACTAGGGGCAGCACCCCCAGCACCTAGTACTAAGATGTAAGCCTCAAATTTGGTACATGTACTCACAAAATGTGTGTGAGTAAACTTTTCACAAGACCAGGCAGTTTATTGGTATGTATAAAGACTGTGGAGATGTGGGGCATTGAGAAACTGCATGAAAAAGCTGGAGGTTGCCGAGATCATGAGATATTGAGATGTCATTGGGGTGTGATCAGAGGAATGCCACTATATGTGTGAGATAGGATGTGGCAAAATGTAAGAAAGCAGACGGAGGTGAAGTGGGCATGTGAAGGAAAAGGATGGGGATGACATAACCAGATGGGTGGTGGAAAAAGTGAGAAGTGGTGGGAAAAGTTAAAAGTGGTGGGAAAAGTGAAAAGGGGTGGGAAAAGTGAAAAGTGGTGGAAAGAATGAAAAGTCATGGAGAAAGTAAAAGTGGCGTAAAAAGTGGTAAAAAAGTGAGAAGTGGTGGGAAAAGTGAGAAGTGGTTGGAAAAGTGAAAAGTGGTGGAAAGAGTGAGAAGTGGTTGGAAAAGTGGAAAGTGGTGGGAAAAGTGAGAAGTCGTGGGAAAAGTGAGAAGTGGTGGAAAAAGTGAGAAGTGGTTGGAAAAGTGAAAAGTAGTGGGAACAGTGAGAAGTCGTGGGAAAAGTGAGAAGTGGTGGAAAAAGTGAAAAGTGGTGGGAGAAGTGAGAAGTGGTGGGAAAAGTGAGAAGTGGTGGGAAAAGTGAGAAGTGGTGGGAAAAGTGAGAAGTGGTGGGAAAAGTGAGAAATGGTGGGAAAAGTGAGAAGTGGTAGAAAAAGTGAAAAGTGGTGGGAAAAGTGAGAAGTGGTGGGAAAAGTGAGAAGTGGTGGGAAAAGTGAGAAGTGCTAGAAAAAGTGAAAAGTGGTGGAAAAAGTGAAAAGTGGTGGGAAAAGTGAGAAGTGGTGGGAAAAGTGAGAAGTGGTGGGAAAAGTGAGAAGTGCTAGAAAAAGTGAAAAGTGGTGGGAAAAGTGAAAAGTGGTGGGAAAAGTGAGAAGTGGTAGAAAAAGTGAAAAGTGGTGGGAAAGGTGAGAAGTGGTGGGAAAAGTGAGAAGTGGTAGAAAAAGTGAAAAGTGGTGGGAAAAGTGAAAAGTGGTGGGAAAAGTGAGAAGTGGTGGGAAAAGTGAGAAGTGGTGGGAAAAGTAAAAAGTGGTAGAAAGGAAAAACATGTTTGTGATAACATTGCCAGCTCAAAATGATGCTAAGCATTTAAACAGAAAATAAAATAATACAAGACAAACACACTCTGACCATTGGTAATTTGAAAACATAGAATTGAAGGATTTCCACTCTCCAGAAAATTTTCCCCAAGACAGAATTGGACAGGACAGTTTTCTTTGTCTCGTGAGCTCTCGGTCAAAACTAATGGTTTTAATAACACAAAGGAAACTTTCCTGTCCGTTCCTGTCCTGCAGAAGATTTCCCTGAGTGGAAACTAGCCTTTATTAAACTAAAAACTAAACTGCTCTGTCGCGGACACGAACCCCAACAAGCCAACAACACGTGCCACAACGCTGAACACTTCAGACTTCACCGTTTTAATATCATTTGTTTAAAATAAACTTACTTGTCTGGCGGACTTTGCATCAGTAGCCAAGATAATTTCTCGGTCTGACGAGGCTATAAAGCAAACATTAAAGTTTATAAAAATCTTATCAGTTATCATAAACAAACATTAATTCGAACGTTGCAAGAGAAAATTTCTGTATCTATTTCAAAAAGTCTAAAAGTTCAAATACCTGGTAAATGAATTCGTTTAAGGATATCTATAGCTTCTCTTCTTGTCAATTTATCCATTATTGTGTTTGTGCTAAGATATTTTAGTGATTGTTTCCATAAAATACGCGCTCTCGTAGCGAAGAACGAAGGCCTTGCTCAAAACGTCCATCTCGAAGGCCGCCATTTTGAAAGAATGCTGATTGCTTGGAAACCAAAACAATCAGAGGTCACCGGCACCCGGGGTTGCTGCTATACGGTATACGTCCCGTTGGAAACACCGGAGAATCGGCTTCAACTTTTCAATTTGTCGTTGTAAGATCTAGGAGAGCTAAAATGCGGGTATAGTTTGTTTTCTATTTTTCCCCCTACTATGTACAATCTGAAAACGCTGGCTTTATATGAGCATTTGTGTCATTTGTTTTTCGGCCGAGTTACACAAATATGGCCATGGCGGCCAAAAAACGAATGCCTGTATAAAGTGTAGTTTCAACCAGAAACTTTAGAATCTACATCAGATAATGATTAGACATCTCTTCTAAAGCTTAACCAAGCATTGTATGCCCAACTGTGTGTACAAAGTGTCTTTTAACGACAATTGAAAATTATGCTGACGTCAGCAATAATATAATTCAAAACTCTGTAACTCAAGAAGGAATGGTTGCATCGACTTAAAATTTTCCAGAAAGACTCATAATAACGATCTACAATATATATAAAAAAATCAACTTTGTAAGTTTAATAATAAACATTTTATAATTTTGTGACGTCAAAGTGAAATTCGTGATGGATCACAAGCAGCGAAAGAGTCAAGTTTAAATGCAAAATAATGGCAGAAAACTCGCGTTTTGCTGAGGTTTCAGCTTGTTTTTTTAGAATAATAGTTTGCATGTCCGACTAGTTGGTTTATACTCAAACAATTAGACAACCCGGAAGCAAATACAACGCGAACGCCAAGGACAACGTCCTTAATACAATATAATTTTTCTCAAACAACAGAGAAAATGAATAATTTGTAGTCCCGAGGCCAAGAGTCTACATACAACGTTATATCAGATCATTTTCACGTCTTCAGGACGACCGTTAACTTGTCGGAAACGGCGAAACCTGTTAGTTGTGTTTGACTTCAAACTTGGCGAGCTACAGCCCCTCCTATACTATTTGATATTTGTTGTAAATTTTCAAAATTTTGTGGTTGTCGGAAAACTTGATCATTGGTTGACAATAGATTGTTTACAATAATGTAATGACTTACTAGATCTGCTTATTTCGGCCAGTTTGTTCATGTTGTCAGCCACAGTGAACTCACATTATCCTGCCAGGCATTTGTCATAACTCATAGTAATGCTACCTATTTCATTATAAAATAAGTTAGCGCGTGAACAACAGAATAAGGCAAATTTCGCTGGATAACTTCGCGTTCTTTTCGGCCGCCTTTTCAAGCCTGTGTACTTCATGACAAAATAATAGGCATACATGGAGTCTTGTAGTTGTAAATATTAAGTGTGGAAACGTGTAACATCTATATTAAAGTGATTCAAACTTTCATGTCCTGGACTCTTTAGTACTTAATGCTATATCTTCTTCTGTGTGGACACGGACGTATAATTTAGATTGAAGTGATTCAAACCTGTAGACTGTTAACCTACTGTATACTGTAGTTTTTTAGATCAGAAAACTTTGTGATGAAATCGCTATAATTTCTTTTTTGAAAGATTAAGAAAAAAATACACCTGTCGGAAAATTTTGGACTTGAGCCCCTCCCCCTGTTCAACAGCTCCCACTTGTAGAACTCTAAAGCTTTTGGATGTCGAAAAACATGCTTCAAGTGTTCAATACAACGTAAATGAGTCGTTAGTTTCTGCTAGATACTGGACTTTAGAGTAGCTTGCTTCAGCTCCCTATTCCCTAATCAGTTATCTCCCAAACTCCAAAAATAATCTATTACATACTAACAGTACATCTTAGCAAAATAACATTCCAAACTTTCATTTATTTCTTCTTGGAACCATACTCTTACTAGTATATAAATCTCACGCGCACCTCTCGTTTAACCGTATATAAATCATAACATTTAGACAAAAAAGTATTTTACATCATTATAAAGTATACTATAAAGTTGGCCGGTTAATTCAGTTAATATCGGTCCATTCTGCATCCATATCGGACTCTCCATCTTGTTCAGGCCACGGTGATTTCCACGCTAATGGTTTCGGAAATCGTCTTCCCTTCCGCCCTTTCTTTTTGCCACCGCATTTCTTCTTCCCGCGCTGTTCGCCGTCTTTGTGGGGCCTGGAAGTGCCGAAGGTCTGTCTTTCTTGTTCATCCGCTCGTTTTATCGATTCTAGTTTACGTTTACCTGCTCGTTCTTCGTTGGCGGCGGACGTAATGTCGTAGGCAACACCGCCGTCGAATGGCATTTGACCGTAAATAGTGAACGGCCTGTCGTCTTTCCCTGAAAAAATGCACAAATATATTTTAAATTAATTGTAATGAAACAAAGTTTTCCCTCGAACATCTGCTTCACTAGATTTTCTCAAAGTCCTTTTCAGACATTTTTGACCTTTCGAAGGCGGACTTAGAGCAAGTCTACTGCTTCACCAATGGTGCCGGGAATTTACTTTTGTTATACTAATACCAGACGATTTTACAATATATAGTCAATCCGTGGAGAGCGGCTTCTAACATAGTGTAGGTTCAAACCCTGTCTGGGGCTCAGGAAGTTCTGTGTCAGTTGAGTTTGACGAACGTCCACCAAATTAAACGTCGGTTACATTACAGCAAGCTCGCAAACGTACCACATGTACAGTATACGTATACGTACAACTTCTCATATCACTTTACCTACATCCCATATACAAACTGACGCTACTACTACCAGGTGTCTTTTCAAGAGGAGACCTCTCAATTAGAAGAAAGTGAATGGGTTAACAGAAACGATTGGATCCCAAAGCTTTTTTATGAAAACGTTCACGCCCCAACCCCCCGCCCCACCCCCTCGCTACCTACTTAAAAGTTAAGATTCTTGCATATCCTTTTAGCTTTTGGTCAAACACCAAGTCTAAGTGGTGATCGACTTTTCAAGAATAATGACGCTAATCAGTACCAGGAGCGATTCTATTCTTTTTCAAAAAGTGAACTTAAGTTGCGCGTCGCGTTGCCGGTTCGCGGTCCGTTTGTGCTTAACACTTTCAAGTCTGACGACGAGTATTTAGTATTTTATTCTGGCTAACGCCAGACGATTTTATTCACCAGAGGGAGAGGTCCAGGCCTCAAAGTGTTAACACCTATCTCTCTAACACTTTGAAGTCTGACGACGAGTCTCTAGTATTTTATTCCGGCTAACGCCAAGGCCTCAAAGTGTTAATACTCCAGTATATTTCCCACTGACTCACCATGTTTTAGAACATTGGAATTCTCCGGTCCTCTTGGCATGTTGATTGGAGGTAAGGGTTGTGTGTCGGTGCCAGCAAAGGGCGGATCAGCGTGGGTCACAACTTGGGGTGGAATGCCGGGAAAGAAAGGTCTCTTTCTGGTCTCGTGCGAACCTTGGTAGAACTTCCTTTTCTCAGCTGCGCCGGCTTCGTGCCCGCTTTGTTGCGCAGCTGGACTAAACTCCGTGGACGTCAAAAGGGAATGCCTGGCATCAGCAGCTCCCGATCTTCGACGACTCCGCGAAAAGCTTTCCCGCGGACTAGGGCTACGAAATAAGCGGTGACTTGACGTCTGCGTCAAATTAGGCCACATCTCTCCACCCGCAGTACGGGATAACCGCGAACGGCAAAGCTCCTCGATGCTTTTCTGATGTTTCTTTTCTGACATTAACTTTTTTTCTTTCAAGGATAATACAAGATTGCAAATTATAGAATATGAACAGGTTGATAACGGAAGTCTCTTTCCGATTTCCACCAGAATTGTATTAACATGACGATGAACAATACGTTTGTGACGTCACTTGATTGGCGACGATTTTCGTGCAGGCGCATGCTTCAAAAAATGCAGCGGTAATTTCTAAAGCGTGTTTGCGGACATCAAACAAACAAAAAAATTGTTTAATGATTGGAAAGTTTGCATGGCGATAATAGTATTCAAGATACGTTTTGTGTAAACACCACGTGTAATATTTATCATTTGCTAAGCTTTCGGCCTTTCATCCAATCTCGCTCCCAGAGTCCACGTTCCCATTCACGCCATCACAGGATTCTTCCGGAAGAAGAGTTAATCATATTCATCAGCCAATGAAATATCGATGTGAAACGGATTATCCCAGAGTCTCTCGTTTCCCGGGTGGGGAACGTGGGCTCTGGAAACGAGATTGCCTTTCATCACAAGCTTGTACTGTTGTTATAAGGCCTGAGTCAACAGGCCGACAGTCTCGAGCCCATAGTCACCAGTGGCGGATCATGGGGAGGGCACTTTGGGCAAGTGCCAGGGGCCCCGCACTTTTTGGGGCCCCGTCGATTTTTGGCGTAAGAAACTGTCTTGTAAATTAATTCTAAACTTTGAAATCATTGTTTGAAAATATCTGAGAAATAGAACCATAGTTCCAGAAATCTAGGTTGAGTACCATAGGTTGTCTAGGTTGAGTACCATAGAAATCTAGGTGGTTGTACCTAGATGCCAGCTGCATTTTTTGGGTTAATTTTCTCCGATTTTTCTAGCCTCGGGGGGAGGGGGCAGATGTGAGATGTGAGACAGCTACTAATGTGTCAGGGGCCCGCTCATGGTTGATCCGCCCCTGATAATCACCCCCTGACAGGCCGAAAGCTTAGCAAATAAATATTTCACGTGGTGTTTCCGGTTGAATAAAATGTTTTTTACAGAATTCTGGGTAACACGGGTTTGTGGAGCACGGATAGCGAGTGCCAGGGTGATACAACTGGGGTGGACAAACCGAGCGCCGAAGGCGCGAGAATCCTCCAGGGGGTCAGGGGGCATACTCCCCCAGAAAATTTTGGAATCTAGAGTCCCTGAAACGCCATTTCCTGCACTTTGAGGGGTGATTTTACAGAATTCTGAAGGTTACAAAACGTCATAAAAAATGCACAAAAGAAAACACATTTTTGGACTTTGAGGAAATTTCGCCCGAGCCCTAACTACTTCGTATCAGCGGAGGGGATGCGACCGAGCGTACTTTATGTAACCCTTGTGCAATAGTACTGCTGACCGTTGTCGGTTCTCCTACCAACGCCGGAGTGATCATCAGCCGTGAGCGCCACTGACATATAATAGTATAGCCATAATCTTAAAAAGTCTCAATACTATCAATACTACTTCGCCCCCCTCCCCCAATGTTTTCTCCACGGATTTGGAAAAATTAAGAAATCGATCTGGAAAAGAACTGGTTGCTGTGGCGCCGCCGCTGGTTGGACGGGGTTAGTACTTGGATGAGTGAACGTCTTGGAATGACCCCGTTGTCGAGCTTGGGACTCATGCATGTGAATAGAGTTGTGGTTGTCTAGTTGGCCCTAGTTCATCTCTCCAGTGCTCCGAAGGTTTTTCGCCTGGTCCTCCGGTTTTCCTCCCTCCGTAGATCTTAGCTGACAGTGATCCGTGCTCTGATATGTAGCCATATATATGACGGCATCACGTTCGTTTACCCGACCTTCCAGTGTTGCATCACAGTTTGAGTTCCCAGTAGTACTGAATGATACCAGTAAAAAATCTAATTTTAAAAACAATACTGAGAATTTCCAATTTTAGCGAGTACTTCGGTTTGTTTGTTTCCACTATTGCTCACCTGCAGAGCACGTGGACTGAGGCCCTGTCAGTTTACATGAAGCGGATTGCGGAGTGTTCAAGTCAAATCTCGCATGTTTTTTCTCCTTGTTGTGTTTACATGAAGCAGATTGAAAGTTTTCGATCTGATCGAAATGGATGGCTGAAGTCAGTCAATCCACGCAGGAGTGAATTGACTTGAGATTCAAGCAAGGATCGACTTGAATGTCTCCAATCTGATTCATCTAAACACGGTTTGACTAATTGAAAATGACTTGAGTTTATAGTGTGTCGTGCTAAATGGCAGGCATTAGGGAAGCACAAAAACTAGTGTTCCAAAACCGAAAACAATGCTCCAAGCAGATCGGATTCTCCATGTAAACATGTGCCCAGATTGACTTCACTCGCGTTTTCCATCCGATTTGACTGTCAATCCACTTCATGTAAACAGGGTTTTAGAGACCAACAAATAAATCGCTCCAAATTAAACTGACGCTCAGTTGTCATTATCAGTACCCAAATAATTAATGTACAGAGTTATCAGAAACAGAGCAATATTGGCAAACGTCAGGATGGGTTAGAGATCGTTCGCCGAATTTCACGCTGACAATCTCAAAACGTAACACAAAAAATGTTAAATGGATCTCATGCATGCATGCATGCATGTGGAAAGAGTTTGTCAGTATGCTATAGTCCGTTTATCAACAAGTTTTTTCCCTTTTTTTAAAATTATTTTTCATTCCGCAACCCATTCCGCATGCCACTCCGCAGAGTCATTCCGCCTTTTACAACGTATGAAGACAATGTAAAATCTAAGTCAAACTCGGTTCAAATCTATGAGAGCTTCATTATCACAGGAGCGGCGTGGATTCTTACGATGATTTTAGCTTGTGGCGAGTTCTATGGACTGGCACCATTTTGATTTCAGTGAAGTCAATCAATCACTTTATTGACAGGTCTGACGAATAAAGACTTGCCATACGTCACTTATGACGCATTTTAGTCGAATCTTTTATAGTTGGATTTGATTTAGCTGAAGCTCCAGGAATTAATACATTCCTGTGTTGAACGGAAGATCAGACATTTACGTCATTTACCGTCTTCAACGTCCGGTGTTGCATCACAGTTAAATTGGAGCGATCCAGCACTGAAGGAAATCAACACACTACCGAGAATTCCGCTTTCTGGAATTTAACACGGCTCAAATTCTTTGAAAAGATATAGTCATATGTTTCGTGACATTTAGATAGAGAAGGTGACCTTTAATATATAGTACAAACTGAAGTACTAACAAACCTCAAAAAAAATAACAAAACTAAAAGGATTTGAAATTGAAATCCCGCTGTGATCAACTCGAGTTAGCAAGGCGCGCAGAATAATTCGTGAATTTTCAGTCTCGTGTCATCCATGGTGTAATGTAAAGCAGAATTTCGAGTGGATGGGTGCGGTACAGATTTTTCAAAAGTTTATAAATAGCCTGCGCACTTACACGACACGCCTATACGAAATAAAGACAAATAAACTGTCTTTATTTAAAAGTTGAAGATTATAAAGAAGAAATGTTCACAACTCTTCTTTAACTCATATCGTTCTTTGTTCTTGAGATATCGATCGAGTTTGATATGGAAATTTAACTCCTTGATATTCATAGCAAGGAGTTCGGTTAAGAGATTTGAATTGCTGGCTCCAACATCAGCATAAATATACTTTATAATTTTAATAACACTAATCCTCTAACCATATAACTATAAGCTTAGATCAATTTTAAATCAAAAGGTTATACTTTAGATTATGACGAAATCTCAAGCGAAGGCGAAATAACCTTTTCCGGCGACATCATGCATACGCGAGCATAATCACTTTAATATATTGTGTACAGTGCACGATTATAGTTTCAAGTGTTAAATAGTAAAGCTAATAAACTTGTGGCTCACTCTAACGCCAAACAATTTTTCGTACCACGAGAATTAAGGACCCCATGCACCGACGGGAAGTGTTTATCATATCAGTCAATATACGCATAAAATATTCTAAAGGTTCAAGAACGGATTTAAAATCTGTTTAGCATCTCACGGAGCAACGAAGGGTGTCGACCATGCATGGCGATGAGAGAGTGCAGAACTGCTCTATGTCAATAGAATGAGCAGGAAGCATGAAACGATAAAATAAGCCATGAGATCCAATTTCTGTTGAGACAAAAAAAAAAGTGGCAGCAAATTTGCATTATAGTTACCGTGTGAACAGAACGCCAAAACGATGAAGTTGAAAACAGCAAATTTAAAAACGCCAGGAAACGTCATGTGTACATAGTCTAAGTTATTATTACAGGAACCTATTCCTTACATCTGCTACCCACGCTTCAGAGGAAATAAGGCGGATTTCATCGTTGTCTTGACGTCACATGCTTTGACCTTTAACATACATTTATGTAGACATCATCTTCCGCATTACACGCACATTGCATTTGACCACAACTTGTACTGTTCGGGACGCGAAATACCACATAGGAAGATCGATCACAGAATGGAGAAACTGGTCGACGTCGACATCTTGTCGTTCGACGGTGGTGGAAGCCGTGGCATCATGGAAGTGGCGATTCTCGAAGACGTGATGAGAATGGCGACTGTCTTGTGGAAAGATCCCACCTCTCTCGAGTATCTTACAAAAAGTGAAACGGCCCTGAAAGATCCCCAAAACGTTAAGAGACTTATCGGTGATCTAGACGCTGTTCGAGTTCCAATTCACCCGACGGACGTCTACGACATGATCGTTGGAACGAGTACTGGCGGACTAATCTCGTTCGGTCTGGTCGGCGGAAAAACGGGAGAAAATGGCGAACGCTTGCCCATGACGTTGAACGAATGTACTCAGATGTACCTGGAGAAAACCCAAACAATTTTTCGAAAGTCCGTCGGACATTGGGTCCTGTCCCGTTTACCGCTCCTCGGTAGGCTGGCCGCCTATTCACCAGACAACATACAGAAAGTCGCCAACGAGCAGTTTCAAGAAAGTCGTTTGGGTGATTTGAAAGATGGAAAATGCGTGGCCGGCGCCGTGGCGAGGCAAATAGGTCAAAACGAGTGTCTGGTGCTGTTTGACACAAAGAACGATATCTACAACGGCTACAAGATCGAGCGCGTTTTGCTGGCAACATCGAACGCGCCTGTTTATTTCAAGACACCGATCCGAATCGGAAGCAACGAATTCGTCGACGGCGGCGTTGGCGGGAACTGTCCTCTTGCCCAAGCTATTCCCCGCGCCAAAGAAATCTTCCCCGGTGCCAAAGTCAGGTCGGCGCTTTCGCTTGCTCCACCGGCTCCCAAAGAAAAATCAATGCCAGCAAAATTCCAGATCAGCTACTGGATTAACTATTTCGTCAACGAGTCAACCGATGGCCAAGCCGTGTACCGAGAGGCGAAGAAACGTGACAAGTCGACCAGATTTCGACGATTAGCCCCGAGGGGAGATCGACTGAAAAAGTTTCGACTCGACGAGATCAACGCCAACGGTATGTTGACGGCGATGAACCACGAGAAACTCCACAACCATTTGTTCCTAGTCGATGTCGTTGCCACGGCGACAGCGGTCGTGGACACGTATTTAGACAAAAGCAAGACCAGCGCCGAAGCAACGGTGAAGATAGCAGCACAACTGGCCCACTTGATGGGGAAGGCTTACGCCGAGAAAGCGGAACACGAAAAAGCCAAGGATGCGTACGATACAGCATTGAACTTGTGGGGGAAAGCAAACAACATGGAGTTAGAGAAAATTGCCATCGCTCAAGTAAACGACGACATCGGCGAGACTTTGATCGCCCAAGCGATGTTTGAACAAGCCGCCGATCTTTATCGATCGAGCGTCGAGCGTTGGCGAAGTATTTACGGCCGAGAAACTAACAATAACCAAATCGCGAACGCCTTGTACAAGCTAGGAATCTCATTGCACCTGAGTAATTTCTTTGACGAAGCACATACCAATTACGGATTAGCGCTGGAGATGCAACGACAAATTAACGCCAGTGCCGAAATTGCGTCGACGTTGAACCATATTGGAAGATGCTATCGCGTCCAAGAGAAGTTCCAGAAAGCAATCCAGTGTTTCAACGAAGCATTGGATATACGAAGGGAGCTGTACCATGACGAGGACAACCTGGATCTGGCGAAGACAGTAAACAGCTTCGGTATATGTCAATTGAATCTGGAGAAGTACGACGATGGGGAAAAGAGTCTGAAAGAAGCGTTTGCCATGAGACAACGTCTTCTCAAAAACGAAAAGGACCATCCCGCCATCGCTGGATCACTGAATAACTTGGGTTGGTGCTTCATGTTGCAACAACAATACGAGGTTTGTATTTTACTCAATTTCTTTAGTCATTTAATCATGATCATGGTCATCACCAGTGATTCACCACCACCACCACCACCACCACCACACCAATCACTACCATCATCACCATTGATCACAACTATCACCACGACCACAATAACCACTACCACAATTACCACCATCATTACTACCACCATCAATACTATCACCAACATAACTAGCTATCACCATCACAATCATCATACCATCAACACCGTCAATTATCAACCATCAAATCACCACCATCACCACAATTACCAACATCATTACCACCACCACCACCACAATCATCGTCACCACAATCACCATCATCACCACCACAATCATCATCATCACCACCACAATCAACCATCATCATCACCACAATCACCATCATCATCACCACAATCACCATCATCACCACCACAGTCACCATCATCATCACCACAATCACCATCATCATCACCATAATCACCATCATCATCACCACAATCAACCATCATCATCACCACAATCACCATCATCATCACCACAATCACCATCATCACCACCACAATCACCATCATCATCACCACAATCACCATCATCATCACCACAATCACCATCATCATCACCACCACAATCACCATCATCATCACCACAATCACCATCATCATCACCACAATCACCATCACCACTACCGTTTAATATCCTCTGCAGTTTAATGGTCTGCGTACGTTTAAAGTTTGATGACAATCCCCCCCCCCCTAAATAACAGAAATCTTTAGCATCATATTAAAATTAACATTGGTTTAAAAATATGAGTTTAAATACACTAGGAGAGAGTAACCATTTTTCCATTTTTCTCAGCTTGCAGAAGATCACATCCAAAGAGCCCTACGGATGTTTAAAAGGCATTACGCCAACAAGGACCATTCGTCCACAGCCGCAACGCTGGCCAATTTAGCAAGACTCAAGTTCTATCAGGAAAAGTACAACGCTGCCATCGAGTACGCAGAGCAATCGATTGTCATGTACAAATGTTTAGGAGGGGCTGAAAGTATCACCGAAGCCAAATCTCTGAATATTGTCGGAAAGTGTCTTCGCAAAGAAGGTAAATTCTCACTGGCCACCGAATACTTGACCAACGCCGTGAAGGGGATGGAACGCATTTTTCACCACGGGAGCTATCCGACGTTTGCCGATGCCTTGGTCGACCTGGGCGAGTGCCTTTTCAGTGATGGGAAATACAGCCAAGCGAAATCCAACTTCGAGTACGCTCTTAAGATGAGACGAGATGTGGAAGGAGAAACGGCCATTATATTGGAGTACTTGACCAAATGCTCTGAAAAACTTGACGAGAACGCAGGAAATGCGGCGGACAACGTCGAAAACGGAGAAAACCGAGGTCCTGAATTACAGCAAAGACTGTTGCATTAATTGCTTCAACTTTTGCATGTTGAGTTCAGTTTATGAAACTACTATCACGCAAAACGTCTAGAAGTCAGTATACTTCTTTGAACAGATGGCGACGGTTTTTACGATTTCTAACAATTTTTAAAATACTACATAATTTGGACTGCCCTGATCAGCTAAAAGATATATTTAACCCTTTATCGCCCAACGATGTCTTTAGTATTCTACTCTGGCTAACGCCAGACGATTTTACTCGCCAATGGAGTGGCTACCGGGCGATAAAGGGTTAAATTAAGGCTAAACACGCATGACTGGGACAAAACGTTATTAGTCAGATCTCCGTAAAAGGTAAAAAGTGCAATAGGGCAAGCCATGCTCAAGTATGCAGCTGCAAAGGATTGGAACTCTTTGCCTTCGGAATTCAGATAACTTACATCTAGTTTCAAAAACTCATTAATAATTCATGAGAAAACACAAAAGAAAATCATGACCGTATCGTATCTTTATATGTGATAAAGATTTCTCCTGATTTACATAAACTTTAGCTTTGATTTTCACGGCTTAGACAAGGTTATTTTTCAAACTAACTCCGCCAATCAACTTACCAAGTGGTTCGTTTTTGAAGCCGTATAATAAACTCGCAGTTCGTGTTTTATCAGATATAAAAACACTCGGCTTCGCCTCGTGTCTTTATATCTGATAAAAGACTCCTGCTCGTTTATTATACAGTACTTTAAACTTAGTATTTTCATGCATCTATTAGAAACTGACAATAATACTCACATTTGTAGTTTATAAACTTCATATAACTGCTTAATTTTGTTCACTTTGTATTAATAATTTAGTTATTATCCATAATTAAGTACTGTTCTTTGTTAATACCAGTATTTATGCTGATAGGATCTTCAACAGTTTAAATAAAGATTTTATTATTATTATTAACATGATACCAATATATGGCTTTATTATACCCTCACAAATAATCGTCCAATCAAATGTCTACATTAGCGTCACGTGCCAGCCCAATATTTTATGATGTAGGACAACTAAATAAAACACCTATATTGGATTCATCTTCGCCCGATATGGAAAATATTTAAGTCTCAAATTTTAATATTAGGCTCGACCGGATCGACCTTTGGTCTCGCCCAATATTAAATTTTCGACTTAAATATTTTGCCATATTGGGCTTAGATGAATCCAATAAGTTATAATGTACAGTCAACTCTCGTTATAGCGGACACCCTGGGGACCGTCATTTGGTGTCTGTAATAACGAGAGTCCGCAATAGCGGGATGCGATGAAAATATCGCGATTGGGTTGTAAAACGTCACTACAATGTATTATTGCTTTTTTGTTTTAAAATGTCCAGTTTATTTCAATTTCTAGTTGACGTTTACTGTGATACATAAGTACACAGTACAAGTCAAAAATTTGTATTCAAACATTTTTTTTATTCCAAAACCAAAAATACGGTAACATGAATCAGTAACATAAATATGTCACTCGATAAATTAAAAAGTCATTCACTTTCATGTGTCGAGAGAAAAATACGTGCAAGGTGTCCGTTGTAACGAGACAATAAAAATAAAAATGTTTTAATAAAAATGTTTATTTTTTCAATTATCTTAAAATTAGAACAATAAAAATGTTTGTTGGGGACAACATGAAGTGTCCGCAATTCCGTAATAGCGAGAGTTATTTCAACAGATTTCATAGTAGTTTCGGCCGGGGATTTACCAACTGTCCTTAATAGCGGGGTGTCCGCAAGGCGAGAGTTGACTGTATAGCCGCATCAGTGATAAGCATTTTACTCACTGACTTGCCTTTAAAATTGTAAAGCAATCGATTTGCCAAGCGGGACCGAATATTATTTCATGAAAGATGTAAGAGCCTGGCTAAAGCTTCGAAGCAGTGAAATAAAAGTAGCGTGCTGCGTAGGCAGTGTTGAAATACAAATCGAAATATAGTATAGGTTTGAGTACTGCCGAAAATATTGACCATATAGTTTCGAACGTTTCGTCTTGCGCACTAAACGTTTGGCAGCAGGTTTGGCAAAGTTAGCCCGGGTTTACAAGCAAAATTTCACAGGTACGGTCGCCCTGCTGCCCGGCCGTCAACTTTATTAGACCTGGTTAGCCTGGAACTATTAGTAAAAAGTTGCATGTCCCGGGTTAATTCCTGTTCCAGGTAGGCGAGTTATCCGTTGATCAACAAGCTTTTTTTCGTTTTTTAAAATTATTTCTCATTCCGCAACCCATTCCGCATGCCACTCCGCAGAGTCATTCCGCCTTTTACGTTCACCGAAGTCCAACGTATGAAGACAATGTAAAATCTAAATCAAACTCGGTTCAAATCTATGAAACCTTCATTATCACAAGAGCGGCGTGGATTCTTACGATGGACTTTAGCTAGTGGCGAGTTCTATTGACTGGCACCATTTTGATTTCAGTGATTGACTAATCAATCACTTTTTTGACAGGTCTGACGAATAAAGACTTGCCACACGTCACTTATGACGCATTTTAGTCGAATCTTTTATAGTTGGATTTGATTTAGCTCCGGTTGCTGAAGCTCCAGGAATTAATACATTCCTGTATTGAACGGAAGATCAGACATTTACGTCATTTACCGTCTTCATGTTAACGTCCGGTGTTGCATCACAGTTCCATTTGGGTACAAGGAGTTCTTGTTATCCTAAATTGGAGCGATCCCAGCACTGAAGGAAATCAACACACTACCGAGAATTCCCGTTTCTGGAATTTAACACGGCTCAAATTCTTTGAAAAGATATAGTCATATGTTTCGTGATACTACTCAAATCAGTAGAGCGAGACATGGATGATTTTTTTATCGCTTCTGACGTGACAGTTTTATTAACCGCAGATCATATTTCAAAGCAATCACGAGGTGTATTCTCATGTACCATGTGATAAACATCCAATCGTTAACTCGTAACTTATCACGTGGTACATAAGAATACACCTCGTGATTGCTTTGAAATTGATCTGTGGTTAATGAAACTGTCGCTTCGGAAGCGATGAAAAAATCATTCATGTCTCGCTCTACTGATTTGAGTAGTATTTAGATAGATAGGAACTTCATTTAAAGAAGGTGACCTTTAAGCCTGGTTCTCACTTGTTGTAAGAATAATAATAATAATAATAATAATAACTTTATTAACGCTCCCACTGGGCTTTTCACGCTAATTTACAAAATGGAATCTATTGGCTTATTATAACTAAATCTAAATACTAAGAATCTAAGTGTTTAAAAATTGCTTTAACAGATAATTCTTAAAATCTTTCTTGAACATGACAATGCTAGTGCTATCGGTAAGATTACTTGGCAATGAATTCCACAAGGATACAGCACGATACAATAAAGACCGCTGACCAGCAGCTGACTTATACGCTGGGATATTCAACTTATCCTTATTTCGTGTATTTCTTGTATGAACCATGGAACGTGTTGTAAATCTATCAGAAAGGTAGCTCGGGCTTAGCCCCTTCACGCATTTAAAAGCTAAAACACCATCTCTAAACAACAACATTTGGTTGACAGGCAGCCAACTTAACTCCTTAAGGACTGGTGTAACATGGTCGAATTTTCTAGTGCCGCTTACAATTCTTGCTGCGAAATTTTGCACACTTTGGAGCTTACGAACATTCTTCTTAGATGTGTTTGACCAGACTGAGGAGCAATAATACAATATGCTGAACACCAAAGCATTAATAATATTCAGCAAAGTCCTAGTGTCAAAAACGTACTTCACTCTACTGATCTGGCTTAAACTAGCTATACATGCAGAACATGTTCTAAGGATTTAGGGTGAAGGAAAATTCGAGTGTAGAATATATACATTTTAAGACCAAACCGGGAGCAGTTGCGAAAAATGCAACTACACAGGCCCTCCGGCAGGAATTGAACCCACGACCTTGCGATTCTAGTGCAATGCTCTGACCACTGAGCCACGGAGGCCGTTGCCGAGAGCTTGATCGCGAGTTCTGTATATATAATAAGGTGGTAATGCCAGGAGAGAATTGGGTATATTATAAATGATGTTGGGCATTTCACTCGATTACACAGCATGTTCTAAGGATTTAGGGTGAAGGAAAATTCGAGTGTAGAATATATACATTTTAAGACCAAACCGGGAGCAGTTGCGAAAAATGCAACTACACAGGCCCTCCGGCAGGAATTGAACCCACGACCTTGCGATTCTAGTGCAATGCTCTGACCACTGAGCCACGGAGGCCGTTGCCGAGAGCTTGATCGCGAGTTCTGTATATATAATAAGGTGGTAATGTGTAATCGAGTGAAATGCCCAACATCATTTATAATATACATGCAGAAACCGTGTTCGTAATGTGTTCATCATAACTCAATGTCGCGTCCACTTGCACCCCAAGATCTCCGACGGAAGGAACAGGCAACAACTCTTTCCCCAATAGGGTTACATGAAATTCTGTAGGAACCCTCTGCAGCATCTGGCGTGTCCCCAGCAATAACAACTTGGTCTTATCAGGATTTATCAACAGGCTATTATGGCAACACCATGCAGCAATCCTCTTCAAATCCTCAGTGATCTGTAGGGCAACAGCAGCAGCATCATTGACTGGGAACGACAAATACAACTTCGAGTCATCAACGTAAGACTCCAAGAAGCCAGCTTCTGGGACTGTGGGTAGGTCGTTAATGTAGGCATTAAATAAGGCAGGGCCCAAAATGGAGCCCTGTGGGACTCCATGTGGTGTCATGCTTGTAATGCTAGAGACTTCAATAAGAATCGCAGCAATGTTATGCTGGCCGATGCCATTGAGTGCTGTCAGTCTAGACTGTGTGATTTGCATATATACAGCAGTCAAGACACAATACAATATTATTCTATTATTCTATTGTTCTATTGTGTCCTGACTGCTGTATATATGCAAATCACACAGTCTAGACTGACAGCACTCTATGCCATCGGCCACGATAACATTGCTGCGACTCTTACGACAAGTGTGAACAAGGCTTCAATATATAGCACAAACTGAAGTACTAACAAACCTCAAAAAAATAACAAAAGTAAAAGGATTTGAAATTGAAATCCCGTTGTGATCAACTCGATCAAACCTGTGATCAAGGCGCGCAGAATAATTCGTGAATTTTCAGTCTCGTGTCATCCATGGTGTAATGTAAAGCAGAATTTCGAGTGGATGGGTGCGGTACAGATTTTTCAGAAGTTTATAAATAGCCTGCGCACTTACAGGACACGCCTATACGAAATAAAAAGAAATAAACTGTCTTTATTTAAAAGTTGAAGATTATAAAGAAGAAATGTTCACAACTCTTCTTTAACTCATATCGTTCTTTGTTCTTGAGATATCGATCGAGTTTGATATGGAAACTTAACTCCTTGATATTCATAGCAAGGAATTCGGTTAAGAGATTTGAATTGCTGGCTCCAACATCAGCATAAATATACTTTATAATTTTAATAACACTAATCCTCTAACCATATAACTATAATCTTAGATCAATTTTAAATCAAAGGTTATACTTTAGATTATGACGAAATCTCAAGCGAAGGCGAAATAACCTTTTCCGGCGACATCATGCATACGCGAGCATAATCACTTCAGGGGCATTGGAGCGACACTAGTGTTTATCATATCAGTCAATATAAGCATAAAATATTCTAAAGGTTTAAGAACGGATTTAAAATCTGTTTAGCATCTCACGGAAAGGGTGTCGACCATGCATGGCGATGAGAGAGTGCAGAACCGCTCTATGTCACTGGAATGAGCACGAAGCATGAACGATAAAATAAGCCAATTTCTGTTGAGACAAAAGTGGAAAAGTGGCAGCAAATTTGCATTATAGTTACCGTGTGAACAGAACGCCAAAACGATGAAGTTGAAAACAGCAAATTTAAAAACGCTAGGAAACGTCATGTGTATATAGTCTAAGTTATTATTACAGGGACCTATAGATCGTTTTCACTCACGTGATCGGTGACCCCATTGGGATGGTGAAACAATACGAAATATTTGAATAAGAAAGAGCTAATTCCCATACCGTACACCAATATGGCCGCCATTTCATTGTTTTGGTACACCAATATGGCCGCCGTGACGTCAGATGAAAACGATCTATTCCTTACATCTGCTACCCACGCTCAGGCACGTAGCCAGGATTTTGAAAGGGGGGGAGCCGAAATAAAAATAAGTTTTTAGGGGGGTCCGGGGGCATGCTCCCCCGGGAAATTTTGAAATCGAGAGTCGCTGAAATGCCATTTCCTGGCTTTTGGGGGAAGATTTTACAGACTCTAAAGGTTAAAAAACGTCATATAAATACTCAAAACATGCAAACGTCACATAGATACTCAAAATGCATACACTCAGTAGATTGAATACACTGTTTACAGTTTATTTCCTGACACAATGGCATATTGCATCAGTTTTATAGTTACATGTCTGTTGTTTTATATCAAAAGGGGGGGAGCCGCGGCTCCCACGGCTCCCCCCCTGGCTACGTCCCTGCCCACGCTTCAGAGGAAATAAGGCGGATTTCATGTCTTGACGTCACATGCTTTGACCTTTAGCATACATTTTTGTACGCAGATCAATTTCAAAGCAATCAGGTGGTGTCACAGGGAGCCCATCTTGGCAGAGCGTGGGTACTTGTGGCACACTCGATCGTGGTGTGTTTAGGATGAAACACGAATTCTTCCTTGTTTTGAACATCGTTTTAAGCGGCTATAGGTATTAAAATTGTAAGACAATTGAGCGAAGTAGTTGTGATAATGATTCATTTATCAAAATATAATCAAAATGAGGCAAAATCTCACCTTTTAGCCGTGATTTTGCAGCTAAATTACATATCGTATTTTCGAGAGATGTGTTCCGCAAGTAGCTAGGACACTACATCATCGTTGACACTTCAGATAGCTACGAAATCCTACGATAAGCTTTTTGGATAAAGCGGGAAGTCTCAGGATTATTGATTTATTGCACATTCATCTGACTCTGAGTTTCAGTAGGTTTCAGTATTCCAACGGTGACTCCCGACGATACGAGATGTCCTGGCTACATGCGGAACACATTCCAACCTCGTACCCAGGGCCTTCTGAAAATGGCGGGGCGGAGAGAAGACCCTGGCAAAGGCTGGTCACGTGACACCAATAATTTTGGAATATTTTGATGAGTGACTCACACTGTACCGGGGGGCGCGGTACAGTCACTGATAAACAAGTATAGTTGGCTTGTTATTCAGCGAACTATTTAAGCAACCAAGAATAACAAAAACCGTACAAATAACAAGACATTCTCTTAACAAATTTATAAAATCAGTTAATGACCATCTTTAGTAAGAAGCGTGACGCTTCTCAAGCGTTTATACTAAAACATATTTGCTTTATACTGAATGCAAGCAAGAAGTGTTTATTTCTTTCTGGACTATCCGAATCTAATTTAAAAAGTTTAGAAATCTACAAAGCCAAAGTTCAATGCTAATCTATAATGTTCGTCAATCGTAGTATTGTTGTTGATCGAATATTTGTATTAAAGTACATGAACCTCAAAGTCAACGAGGACAGCAGACTCGAATATGCCGTTTGAGTATAAATCGACAGATAAACAATTAAATTAACACAAATCCCAAACGTGTGGACAAGAAACATAAATGTGCTATACCGGACGGTAAATAAACTTCCAACAATCAACAGCATTCGAATATTTTAATTGTATGTAGCAGTACCTGTATTAAACCGCAGTAGTTCTATTGAAAGCGGGTTTCTGTTTATCAGTTTATGATCGTTCATCACCTTCGGCTTCATTTCTAGCGATTGACAGCAACAAATATGAATTATCCAGCAAATGTCGTAAATTTTGAAGTATATCTCATTTATTTACCGCTCGAATTAATTTAACGTTACAGGACTTGCAACAACCTTCTACATTTATGAGAACCGAATCAACCGCTCCCCCCAGGACGGGCGAAGCTCAAATTATCCACGTGACCAAATACTCCAAGAATCTTGGAGTATTTTGGAATCACGTGACCAGCCTTTGCCAGGGTCTTCTCATCTCGCCATTTTGAAAGCAGATAAGACCCTGGGTACGAGGTTGAACACATTCCACGTTGTTATATTTTTTTCCTCTCCCTCCCCTCCCCTTTCCCCCCGTTTTTTCCTCGCTTCCGGTAACTGTTTTCCGTATTTTTGTTTCGTTCCCCGCAGGAACGAAACTGTTACTGTATTAGCTTTCCATTGACATCACAAAAGAAACTGTCATCACAGATCAAAATCGTCCAATCGTAGTGCAGTGTTGTTGACATAACTGTGATCTTATCCAATGAAATCAAAATTCCGCATAAAAAATTTAGTTGGAGGCGTGGTTAAAGGCCAAAACGAAGTGAAAATATCTCTGATCTAGAGTAATTTGAAGACGTAAACAATCCCGTGCGAAGCGAATCACCAATCTTGTGCTGTAGAAAGTAGGAACTTTCCCCTCGTTGAACTCGAGAATGCATTCGGTATGTATGGCAACTGCGCGTTCCAAAAGGTCAGTCGCACTGTTTCACGCGTGTCTAATAATTTTAAAATATAGCTATTTTATGAACAATGTCAATAGTTTGAGGCTAGAAGTTCGTTATCATTCATTTGTGGCATCTAAATGGATTATTCTGATTCGAGAATTAAACTATGACCTATGACGACGAAAATGATGATAGTCCATTATTGACCTAATTTATATTGATCCTTTTGGCCTTGGAAATTTATGGATTTGCTATTGGCGATTATTCAATAAATACCGCGGTGTCATAAATAAATCAGCTGCATGAAATTTAAATGCGACGTGCTAGCGTCTCGCAATTTTCCCGAGAAAGCAATTATTTTGGTAACGTTTTATTTTGATCCTATAGACGGTCAGAAGAGTATTGCTACTGAATAGAAGATTTACGTTGCCAAAATAATTGCGTTCTCACGAAAATCGCGAGACCGCTAGCACGTCACATTTAAATTCAGTCGAATTTATGCGACGGTGAATAACCTGAAATAATCAATAGAGCCTGCCCTCTGGACGTGGAGGAGAGAGTAATCCGTCATGATCAGACGGTACAACGTCTGAAATGTGTGTTCGTTTTATTAGACGAAGCTTAAATTAATTTTTTGTAGTTTTATTATAATCTTCTCGCTTCAGCATATTTCTAGTTTGTTTATATGCAAAACAAAAATCGTCTAAATTAAGTTTGTCGTATGAAACGCAGGCGTAGTAAAAATTGTCGCGCCAGTCTACATGGGGGAAATAATTAGTTGAGCTAAAATTCGTCATTGCTGTTGACCCTCATAAACGACTGACCCTCATAAACGACTGACCGGAACGAAACAGCTATTTCTTTTAAGAAATAGTTTCTTGTTTTAAATCCCCTGCCACAGGCCCCCGCGCGTCTTTCGAGTCCGCCACAGGTACCCACGTGCTGCCAAGATGGGCTCCCTGTGGTGGTGTATTCTGATGTACACGCGGCAGCTTATTACGTACTTAAAGTGTCACTGAGACGAAAAATCGACCACAAGGTTTTGCAAAAATTTAACTTCGACGAACTTTATTGAGATATAAATACCCCGTGTACAAAATTTAAACCGATATAAACAAATAGGTTTAAAGTTATAAACGTTTGAAATGCTGAATATTGTGTCCGCCATTAAAATTTTCTTCACCGTGAATATTGATACCTGAGAAGTGTTGTGACGTCATAGTCTCAACCCAAGCTTGCGTGACTAAGGAAGAAACAACAAGAGCGCATATAATTTGACAACAAAAAAGTCGAATTCAACATCATTTAGTTGTTACTCGGGCTACTGTGGTAGCCGAGTCTAGGTTTCGCGATTCTCCTTCATATTATTATTATTTTTATTTTTTTGCGACGCGTTATTAGTCCTCTGGCGGCCACTGGCGATATTGACCAATAAGCTTTGCGAAACTGAGGCATGTGACTACGGCGAACCTTGGAATCAATTTCTCGGCGATACTAGACATTGTAATGATGGCCTTTTACCAAAACTCGCCAGGATCTGTCGAAGTAAAGGTAAGCTGTTTCGTTATTTCCATTGGTACAGTACGTAAGATTATTTAGATAGCCGTTGTCTAAATTTAGTTTATAGACCAAAGTTTTTATACCATGTTTAAACGATTTTGTTTGAGCAGTTTGAAATCGCTTATCCGTGTATGAATTAAACATTTTGAAAAGTTGTTGAACACAATTAACTTAAGCTCATTTCAGTCATTTGGATAACCATAGTCACATAGACATGGATACATGTAAACAAATCTCTTAAAAATTGACATTGTGATTACTATACTGGTATAGCTTCATGGGTTTGTTCATGTAATGACTCATGTAATGACTCAAGATTTTGAGCCTTGGACCCTTAGGGTTGTCCACATTATGTCAACATGGTTTTGAGCATAATAGTGAGGCAAAAGTATAGTTCCACGCTTTGTGTTCTTGAAAAAACTTTTGACAAAACTATATTAAAGATGGGTTCCCACACAAGACACCAGTCTAGAGACCAAGGACCCAAGGCACAGCACTTTCTCGATACATAACATGCAGAATGCAAACCGTAACCCATAACCATTTTGGTTGTGCATGTACTGTATCGAGAAAGAGCCCTAGGCACCTCATTTTAAGACCATTCCTGGTTACAATGACTTCCAGACATACATCGCTTCCAGTATATCCAGTTCTAGATGACTACTGGTACAAGTTTTAATGCTTCAGTGTCAGCTGCCTCCTGTGTTTACTGTCATCTACTAATTCATTTTACCTGTCTTTACTCTTTATGTGAATCATAATGGAGCATAATAGATAGTGATGCTACAGTATTTCAGCAAGGTTTAAAACACATGTTCTCTTTAGTTCATCCACCTGATATTGATTGAAATTCCACTTTTATACCCCGGGCTAAATTACTGTAACTGTCACAAACCCATACCCAGGGTCTTTATTACTTGCCTTTTATGTACCTAACATGTAGAATTAGTGGGTCAATCCCTTTTTATCTGCCACCATCATCAACTTTGGCTGATACTCATGAAAATGTTGGACCATGGCTCTATTTTCTCTTATACAGTACTTTTTTTGCTAATTTTTGTTTTATAATCTGTAGATCCAGGCCCAGAGCCAGGTTTGGACAGTCACTACCTGTCATGATCAGTGCTGGTAAAATCTGATGTTTCTGATATATTTCTGGAAGATAAATCTAAAAACCTGGAAGTTAAATTAATTTTTATTGTCACAGCTGTCAGCATGTACACAGAATGTTGGTGGAGTCACATTGTTATCATGCATGTACTGTATATCAATACTATAGAACAATCATGCTGTCCTTTCATTGAACATTGTCTACACTGATGGTCTGCAAACTATGGTCACAACCCAAAAGCAGGGTACAAAACATTTTCACAGGATTTTGTCAGGAGTCGAACGACTAAGTTTTTCAGCATTTGCCGACAAACATTGGTCAAGTTAACCCAGTTGTCTGTTACCCAATGTTAGTAGACATGAAATCCCCAAATGCAAAAGTATTTTTTGTTCGCTACTTTCACAAGTTCATGTAATTATAGTAAATGGTTACATATGTACAACAAATAATGTATATACTAAATTTATCATGAAATCAGTCATGGCACAATGCTTGAAATTGTGCAGTGGGTCATCAGCCTAAAAGTTTGTGGACTGTTGGTCTACACATACAAATAGCTCAGCAAAAACAATTTCAACAACTTTCTAATCACTAATTAATGCTGTAATTATTAGTCAATGCTTACGACGTCAATAACTTTTTTGGAAATCAATGTTTAAAATGTTCTTCATCCCGACCTGTAACATACTCTCTTCTAAACCTTACTGCTACTGACCTTAATCACTTAATCTATTGTATTTGTTTGCATGATTATCCTGAATTGTGAAGTGGTCTAGATTTCTGGATAATCCTGAATATTAAAGAAAATGAAACCCAACCCCCTGACCCCCACCTCACAGTAACCCTAAATGTAACCACAACCACACCCCCCCCCCCCAACCCCCAACCCCAGGGAGAAAGTTCCATCACTCAGACCCTGACCACAACACCCCAATTTTTTTTATTATACGCTTTTAGTTTGGGACAGAGAAGTCCCCAAGACATCAGGATCATCCTGATTTCTAGACACTTTAAATTGACAATTCAGGATAGTCCTTCACCACATTCAGCGTTTGATCTGATTTTCCTCAGCCCACTCCCACCTCTTTGCTCATGCGTTACAGGTGTTATAGAGACCTCTGCACTTTCCAGTAGCCCGAGTGCACACCTGACCCAGGTGTCTTGTTCTTCTAGCTATGGATCGAAACGGAATCATCCGTCATATGTTTGGAGTATATGGTAGCCCATTTGGACGAATCTGGTTTCGGAATTTGCCAGGACGATGATTGTATTGCTTCGGCTGACGAGATTGATAATCGCGAAATACGAACAAGATATTGCCGAAGAAAAGTACAATACATTCTCAATATAGCAACAGTTCAATTCTGACGTCGTGGTTTCTTCTTGAGAAAGACAGTATTAGTCGGCTAGAGACACTATCTTTATGTTGGTATGAATGTGTATAAAAATATGTATGTATATGTAATGTGGCTCTGGCTTGTATTTGATGCCTGCTACATTTGATACTACTTACATAGAAATTCAAAAGTTCGAGAGCATTTTCTCTCCTGTTGGAAATTATACATCGACAGAAAAGAAAAAGAAAACTAGTTGGTCTCAGTATATAATTCTGTCAATTTGCAACGGCCTGTTGACGTGGCTCACAAAGCTGGCGCATAAGTATAACTAAAGTATCAATAATGTGCTGAACTGCTTTAGCTTGTTGAATTGTTTGTTTTCTACGCCTAAAATATTTAGATTAGTATTTACGCTTTGTTGTTTTGCAAATCAGACTGTCTATTTATTGAGATAGTTATGCTATTTATTTTGTAACATCTAATAGCATTTTCTTTAAGTTTTAAAATACTAAATGAATTGCTAGTATATACATGTATTTTATATATACAAATACAATACATCAAATTCAACCTTCCTTCTCATTTGCTTTACTTACATGATATATTTTGTGATCTTAAATAAAAGTATAGTGGAACTATGATTAGCATGGTATGGTATAAGAACAGGGGACAAGAAATATTCGCTTATTTTCCAACGGTTCACTTCCTTGGAGCTCGAGACTGCTCTGCCTCTGCCTCCAAAGTTTTGTTAGTCTTTCAAATAATAAGCATATTACCACGCTGAAAAACTTTTGTTTGTAGTAAGGTCGCTCTAAAAATCTTCATGGAAAATGGATTGAAACAAACTATGAATCATCTGGTTTAAATTGCGTGTCGGCGCGTTTAATATGTTCCGCACAAACGGACCTAACCCAGTTTGCTCGTATGATTTGTCAATTGGGCTTATATGCTGCGCAATCCTGCAGAATAATGTCATTCATTACTAGAATCCTTGGACTCTTATGTAAGGATATTCCTGCTTTAATATCATATTGATTGCTGCAATCTTGTGCAACAAAGCGAAATGATGGCATGACGGAATAATGTAATTTTAATGAGCGATTCTTCCAAGCTACGCTTGTTTACTATTTTGTTGGGTTGAGACTCTGACGTCACAGACATCCTAGACCCAGTCTCAAATAAACACGTCCATTTTAATGGCGGCCGCGAATTTGCGTATTTCTTTCGTCAATATCTGCTTTACTTTTCCGAAAATCAGCATGAAACTTCGTTTGGTAAGTCTTCGATACATACACTTTAGGCTCATAGAGAAAAAAGTAGGGGTAAAAATTTCGTCTCAGTGACACTTTAACAATCGGATGTTTATAACGTGGTACATGTGAATACACCACGTGATTGCTTTGATATATCTGCGGTTAAGGAAACTATCGCTTCGGAAGCGAAGGAAAAAATTGTCGAGGAGTCTCACTCTACTGGATTGAGTAGTAGACATCATCTTCCGCGTTACACGCACATTGCATTTGACCACAACTTGTACTGTTCGGGACGCGAAATACCACATAGGAAGACCGATCACAGAATGGAGAAACTGGTCGACGTCGACATCTTGTCGTTCGACGGTGGTGGAAGCCGTGGCATCATGGAAGTGGCGATTCTCGAAGACGTGATGAGAATGGCGACTGTCTTGTGGAAAGATCCCACCTCTCTTGAGTATCTTACAAAAAGTGAAACGGCCCTGAAAGATCCCAAAAACGTTAAGAGACTTATCGGTGATCTAGACGCTGTCCGAGTTCCAATTCACCCAACGGACGTCTACGACATGATCGTTGGAACGAGTACTGGCGGACTAATCTCGTTTGGTCTGGTCGGCGGAAAAACGGGAGAAAATGGCGAACGCTTGCCCATGACGTTGAACGAATGTACTCAGATGTACCTGAAGAAAACCCGAACGATTTTTCGAAAGTCCGTCGGACATTGGGTCCTGTCCCTTTTACCGCTCCTCGGTAGGCTGGTCACATATTCACCAGACAACATACAGAAAGTCGTTGACGAGCAGTTTCAAGGAAGTCGTTTGGGTGATTTGAAAGATGGAAAATGCGTGGCCGGCGCCGCGGCGAGGCAAATAGGTCAAAACGAGTGCCTGGTGCTGTTTGACACAAAGAACGATATCTACAACGGCTACAAGATCGAGCGCGTTTTGCTGGCAACATCGAACGCGCCTGTTTATTTCAAGACACCGATCCGAATTGGAAGCAACGAATTCGTCGACGGCGGCCTTGGCGGGAACTGTCCTCTTGCCCAAGCTATTCCCCGCGCCAAAGAAATCTTCCACGGTGCCAAAGTCAGGTCGGCGCTTTCGCTTGCTCCACCGGCTCCCAAAGAAAAATCGATGCCAGCAAAATTCCAGATCAGCTACTGGATCAACTACTTCGTCAACGAGTCAACCGATGGCCAAGCCGTGTACCGAGAGGCGAAGAAACGAGACAAGTCGACCAGATTTCGACGATTAGCCCCGAGGGGAGATCGACTGAAAACTTTTCAACTCGACGAGATCAACGCCAACGGTATGTTGACGGCGATGAACCACGAGAAACTCCACAACCATTTGTTCCTAGTCGATGTCGTTGCGACGGCGACAGCGGTCGTGGACACGTATTTAGACAAAAGCAAGACCAGCGCCGAAGCAACGGTGAAGATAGCAGCACAATTGGCCCACTTGATGGGGAAGGCTTACGCCGAGAAAGCGGAACACGAAAAAGCCGAGGATGCGTACGATACAGCATTGAACTTGTGGGGGAAAGCAAATAACATGGAGTTAGAGAAAATTGCCATCGCTCAAGTAAACGACGACATCGGCGAGACTTTGATCGCCCAAGCGATGTTTGAACAAGCCACCGATCTTTATCGATCGAGCGTCGAGCGTTGGCGAAGGATTTACGGCCGAGAAACTAACAATAACCAAATCGCGAACGCCTTGTACAAGCTAGGAATCTCATTGCACCTGAGTAATTTCTTTGACGAAGCACATGCCAATTACGGATTAGCGCTGGAGATGCAACGACATATTAACGCCAGTGCCGAAATTGCGTCGACGTTGAACCATATTGGAAGATGCTATCGCGTCCAAGAGAAGTTCCAGAAGGCAATCCAGTGTTTCAACGAAGCATTGGATATACGAAGAGAGCTGTACCATGACGAGAACAACCTGGATCTGGCGAAGACAGTAAACAGCCTCGGTATATGTCAATTGAATCTGGAGAAGTACGACGATGGGGAAAAGAGTCTGAAAGAAGCGTTTGCCATGAGGCAACGTCTTCTCAAAAACGAAAAGGACCATCCCGCCATCGCTGGATCACTGAATAACTTGGGTTGGTGCTTCATGTTGCAACAACAATACGAGGTTTGTATTTTACTCAATTTCTTTAGTCATTTAATCATGATCATGGTCATCACCAGTGATTCACTACCACCACCACACCAATCACTACCATCATCACTATTGATCACAACTATCAACAATCATTACTACCACCATCAATACTATCACCAACATAACTAGCTATCACCATCATAATCATCATATCATCATCACCGTCACAATTATCAACCACAAAATCACCACAATTACCACCATCATTACTACCACCGCCACCACAATCATCACCACAATCACCATCATCATCACCACCACCGTTTAATATCCTCTTCAGTTTAATGGTCTGCGTACGTTTAAAGACAATCCCCCCCCCCCTAAATAACAGAAATCTTTAGCATCATATTAAAATTAACATTGGTTTAAAAATATGAGTTTAAATACACTAGGAGAGAGTAACCATTTTCCCATTTTTCTGAGCTTGCAGAAGATCACATCCAAAGAGCCCTACGGATGTTTAAAAGGCATTACGCCAACAAGGACCATTCGTCCACAGCCGCAACGCTGGCCAATTTAGCAAGACTCAAGTTCTATCAGGAAAAGTACAACGCTGCCATCGAGTACGCAGAGCAATCGATTGTCATGTACAAATGTTTAGGAGGGGCTGAAAGTATCACCGAAGCCAAATCTCTGAATATTGTCGGAAAGTGTCTTCGCAAAGAAGGTAAATTCTCACTGGCCACCGAATACTTGACCAACGCCGTGAAGGGGATGGAACGCATTTTTCACCATGGGAGCTATCCGACGTTTGCCGATGCCTTGGTCGACCTGGGCGAGTGCCTTTTCAGTGATGGGAAATACAGCCAAGCGAAATCCAACTTCGAGTACGCTCTTAAGATGAGACGAGATGTGGAAGGAGAAACGGCCATTATATTGGAGTACTTGACTAAATGCTCTGAAAAACTTGACGAGAACGCAGGAAATGCGGCGGACAACGTCGAAAACGGAGACATGGCGAGAAATAATGGTCACGCATGCGCGTAATGCATGCCCACTTACAAAAATTTTGACTAGAAAAGTTCTGCAAGATTAATAGGACTTACATAGAGGATGAGTGAAACAATCGTCGTAGCAGTGTCAATTTTTAAATTATTTCAAATGTTTCAATCTGAATCGTATAGTGCAACACATCTGCGATATAAATATCATGAGCGATATGCCACAGATATTAAATCCGTTGCGGTTTTTGATATACTATTTTGAGCACAAGTCTAACATAAGCCAATATGGCGAATACGCAATTTGTACCAACCTTGCTGCTCACGTTATCGAAAATCAAACAGAAGTATACTATTTCCGTACAAGTTTCGATCTGATTCGGCTACTATAAAGATCCGTCTTTTCGATGATATTCTTCATTTCTAGCCTGTATTTGTTGCGGTTTTCAATCTCAAAGCTTCAGTATTTTCTGATCATCGAATGAAGATTGCATCCAACATTGCATAAATTAGTTGTTCTCTTTTCTTCTGAATCGCGGAACTGTGACGACCGCACGACATAGGTACTAGTTTAATAGGGCTTTAGCTCCGCCTCTCTATGTCCACCATTTCTCGCCATGAAACCGAGGTCCTGAATTACAGTAAAGACTGTTGCATTAATTGCTTCAACTTTTGCATGTTGAGTTCAGTTTATGAAACTACTATCACGAGAAACGTCTATAGAAGTCAGTATACTTCTTTGAACAGCAGGCGACGGTTTTTACGATTTCTAACAATTTTTAAAATACTACGAATTCGAGACTAGTCTTGAATTCGTCCTATTTCGCCGTGTAAACAGGCCGAACCGTACGAATTCGAGACCGGTCTCGAATTCGTCTGGTTACCGTGTAAAATGGGTCTAAAAGGTCAAAAGTGCAATAGAGCAAGCCAGAGCATGCAGCTGTAAAGGATTGGAACTCTCTGCCTTCGGAATTCAGATATCTTACATCTAGTTTTAAACTTAGTATTTTCATGCATCTATTAGAAACTGACAATAATACTCACATTTGTAGTTTATAAACTTCATATAACTGCTTAATTTTGTTCACTTTGTATTAATAATTTAGTTATTATCTATAATTAAGTACTGTTCTTCTGTTAATACCAGCATTTATGCTGATAGGATCTTCAACAGTTTAAATAAAGATTTTGTTATTATTATTAACATGATACCAATATATAGCTATATATAGCCGCATCAGTGATGACATTTTACTCATTGACTTGCCTTTAAAATTGTAAAGCAATCGATTTGCCAAGCGGGACCGAATATTATTTCATGAAAGATGTAAGAGCCTGGCTAAAGCTTCGAAGCAGTGAAATAAAAGTAGTGTGCTGCGTAGGCAGTGCTGAAATACAAATCGAAATATAGTATAGGTTTGAGTACTGCCGAAAATATTGAACGTACAGTTTCTAACGTTTCGTCTTGCGCAAAACGTTTGGCAGCGGTGTTCGGTTACCTGGTTACCCGGGTCAACGTTAGCCCGGGTTTACAAGCAAAATTTCACAAGGTACGGTCGCCCTGCTGCCCGGCCGCCGTCAACTCTATTAGACCTGGTTAGCCTGGAATTAGTAGTAAAAAGTTGTCCCGGGTTAATTCCTGTTCCAGGTAGGTGAGTTATCCCTACCAAATGCATTTACAAGGACAAAACATAACCCTACTAGGGTAACCCTAATGGCGTGATAGCATCCTTGTATACACGACAAACAAAATAGGGTAATTAGGATGCTAGGGTGATCCTACCTCCTTTGTAAATAAGCCCTCGTAAGCCACCAGCTCTAGTTACGACCACTTTTCCATCGAGGTCACGAGGTGGTCACTTACGAGAGCTTCCACTGTAATCATGAGTGAATGTGCTAACCATCGACCACCAGTCAAGCCAACAATGAACACACTCTTCAAAAAATACAAGTTTGTCGAGTTTTGAAATTACAAAACAACCATTACACAATGAGGTTAAAGTGCTAAACTATATTCAAGTATATCGTGTCCAACAGTCCAATCTAGCTTCACTTACCCTATAGTTAATTCACATGCATTCAAATTGATCTACTCTTTGCTTGGTGTTTCCCATACGGATACGTTTAAGCGTGTTATATTTATTGCGTCCAGCTCGAATATTAGCCGCGTAAATATGATCCATCGTTGTCAGCTTGGTCTCTTTCAGTTCCGGATAAATATCTCTTCCAAGAATCTAAAAAAGTGACAAACAAATATAGGTATGTGAGCAGTTCTGTAGCAGTTCAAACTTCACTTAATGCTGTAGTTACAGCTTCAAAACGAGAAGACACCCAGGGGCTGGCTGACTCGTGTCACGAAATTCGTTTTTCCTCGGCTGCAAAAGGAGATTTGAATTAACGTTAGGATTCGTTTATATCTAAACGGAACCAATTCTTCTTTGTATATTTAGTTTATGCGAGTTTCAAAACCAAGTGAGATCCTAATCAGCCCCTCAAAGACTTCAGCCCTTCTGCATACCTCCACCAGCGGGTTATATTAGTGGCGTTATAAGGAAACCGAGGCATCCCGCTAACCAGGCCAACACACCACACCAACACACGACTCTGTGAATAAAGTGCTTGGTTGCATTTTTTAATAGCGAAGCGCACAGATGACGTCGAATTCATGTTTGTCTGAGTTTATAATATATTCTTGTATTTCCAACAAAATAAAATGGCTCATTAGAAATCCCTGGAGATTCAATTTTGGTTTGTTTGTTTGTCTGAGTTTTGGTCTATAAATAGTAACTGTACGTTTATCAAATGCGAACACAAGTCATCGCAAGTTGGCAGTCACGCTATCTCAGCCAGTCGCTCTGAATAATTTCTCGAAAATATCATGTACCGTGACAAAGTGAAGTAATATTTAAAACACGAGCAGGAGTGTTTTATCAGATTTAAAACCACGAGGGCGCAGCCCGAGTATTTTAGATCTGATAAAACACGTGATGCGAGTGTTTTGAATGGCTTCAAAAACGATTCGTTATTGGATGTTATGTTCATTAGTATTCTTTATATAAAATTGTATGTTCATTAGTATTCTTTATATAAAATTGTATGTTCATTAGTATTCTTTATATAAAATTGTATGTTCATTAGTATTCTTGAACATACATGAAACGTACACTCATGAAACCTTTATTTTGTTAATTTGGGGAGTTCGAACGACCGCCACAGAAATTCGTGACTGCCAACTTGTCAGGACTTGCGTTCTCATTTGATCTGGGCTTCACTCTCAGGTTACGCTTACATCGAACCGCGAATTCGAGACTGGTCTCGAATTTGTCCTATTTCGCCGCGTAAACAGGCAGAACCGTACTATTTCAGTCATCAGAAGGTCGCAGCATAGTCCCTAGAATTACATTGTCTGGAGACGCGGCGAACATCAAAGCGGTTAACAATAAGCTACAATTTAGGTTGAGGGTGGCAAATAAGGTGCACAATCTTTTGTTTTACGTTCATTAATATTTATAAAGCAACGATGCTATTGGTTGATTGCTTCATCATACCAAAAATACAATGTGTTCAGCAAGCGTTAAGGTGAAATAAGGTGCACAAACGTGAACAAAAACCTAGAACAAAGACTTTGGCCACGTTTCCAGACAATTTATTTCTAGGGACTATGGTCGCAGGTTCTAACTAGAGGCGTAGACAGGATTTTTTGTCAAGGGGGCCCAGGAAATACCTAGGGGGGCAGCTTAACTGAGGCATATGAAGCACTTTTGCCAGAGGGGGCCCCCAGCCACCCTTCTGGCTACGCCTCTGGTTCGTTTCTGAGTAATTGAGCTTGACGAACGCCCACCAAACGTCGGAAACTATAGAGTTAATTTTACGAGGAAAGGAAAACCGGAGAACCTGGTGAAAACCCCTCGAAGCACAGGAGAGAACCAACTACTCTACTCACATGAAGCTAATGTGGTCATCACCCAACCGAGTACTAACCCCATTCAACCGAGCTTAACTTCAGCGGTAAGAGGCAGCGCGCTAACAGCCTCTGCCATCCATGCCCACTGAACTCTATAGGAAGCAGTGCTTCCACTTTTTATTTGCATAGCCCAGTCACTATGGGGGAGGGTTTAGATAAACAAGAGAAACAAAGAACTTTTGCAAAGAAGGCTAATAATATCTGACCCCTCCCCCCATAGTGACAGGCCCATGGAAGGAAATTTCCTTGCAAAGTGGAAGCACTGATAGGAAGACTGGAACGCTACCTCCATAAACACTGTTTATTAAGGTGGCTCCACACAGTTTCTTGGAAAATGGAAAATACAGGTTTGAGAGTTCAAACACGTACATAAACAATTCCAAAAAAGAATAAAACTACATGTTACGCATAATTAAACAGTTTGACAATCAAAAACTGTTACCAAATAAATACCAACAGTTTTTGCTATGACAACAATGACGTTCAAAATGGCTGCCAATTACCCCCCAATTTTTTTTTCATTAAAACTTTTCTTGAAGTATGAGTAATCAATAGGCCGATTTTAAAAAAATTCTGTAGAACGAATAGTTTTTTCTCTCGGAAAAATCATGTTTGTTAATTTTTAAAAAATTTCGTTCTACAGAATTTTTTTTACATCGGCCTATTGATTACTGTTTAACTATGCATAACATTTAGTTTTATCCTTTTTCCGAATTGTTTAATCACGTATTTTGGACTCTCAAACTTGTATTTTCCATTTTTGTATCTGCGCAACGCGCAGATATATTGCTTTCGTGTTGTGTGTGTGTTCCACTGTGGGTTAACTTTTTGGTGTAACCGCTGACCTGTAATATGTGCAGTAGTGTGACTGTTTAGCGAGACGAAGAACAACATTATTTTCGAAGAAAGTCAATTGCAATGCTGTATGATTGGAGTAGTATGATTCAGGGATACTTTAAAATGATTGCGTCTGACCGTACGCCAAGTGATAGCATAATAATTCAATTTGATATTTGCGCTCATCTCAGTTCAAATAGATTTTTCTCCGTTGCTATTCTATACGATTTGTTCTAATTCACATATGTCGTACAGAATTTAACGCTCTATCTAATCGTACAAGTTTCCCAAATGGCACAAACCTACAGACGATTGATTTACTTTAAATATGACCGCGTTCGACCGTACGCCAAGTAAATAGTGTAATAATGCAATTCGATATTTGCGCTCATCTCAGTTCAAATATATTTTTCTCCGTTGCTATTCTAATACGATTTGTTTTAATTCACATATGTTGTACAGAATTTAACGCTCCATCTAACCGTGCAAGTTTCCCAAATGGCACAAACCTACAGACGATTGATTTACATTAAATATGACCGCGTTTGACCGTACGCCAAGTAAATAGCGTAATAATGCAATTTGATATTTGCGCTCATGTCAGTTCAAATAGCCTTTTCTCCGTTGTTATTCTATACCATGTTCTCTAATTCACATATGTTGTACAGCATTTAACGCTCTATATAACCGTACAAGTTTCCCAAATGGCACAAACGTACAGACGATTGATTTACTTTAAATATGACCGCGTTCGACCGTACGCCAAGTAAATAGCCGTATAATGCAATTTGATACTTGCGCTCATCTCAGTTCAACTGATATATTTTTCTCCGTTGCTATTCTATACGATTTGTTCTAATTCACATATGTTGTACAGAATTTAACGCTCTGTCTAACCGTGCAAGTTTCCCAAATGGCCCATACCTTCAGACGATTGATTTACTTTAAATATGACCGCGTTTGACCGTAGGCCAAGTAAATAGCGTAAATAATGCAATTTGATATTTGCGCTCATGTCAGTTCAAATAGCCTTTTCTCCGTACCTACATACCACAGTTTTTGTGAGTCATGATGAGTCATGATAAAAAATTATTAAGGTCAGAGAACGTGTACTTTCTCTTTAATTATCTTATAAGATATCGCTAAAATCTTATAAGATTTTTCTTAAGATCTTACAAGATTTTCCAAGATCACACAAGATCTTGACATGATTCTCACAGTGGTGGGTTTGCGCAGATACATGTACGCATAGCGGACCTTTTGTTCAAGAAACTGCGTGGAGCCACCTTAAACAGTCCCTTAGTTTTTCTGAGTTTTTAGCTGAAATACTTAACGCTAAACGTTGGGCTGTCTATGAAACTGAAGCTATTGAAAAATGCTATTTGGTATAGCAACTTCAAGACTTTAGCTAAAAGGAAAATATTTAAAAAATAGAAAAACAACTGCCATTTTGTTTGCCGAACGTTACAAAATGGCAGTTGTTTTTATTTCAATAGCTTCAGTTTCATATACAGCCCAACGTTCAGCGTTAAGTATTTCAGCTCAAAACTCAGAAAAACTACAACAAGTTTCTTAGTGTTATTTCCCAACGAAATATGGCCGAACATTTAACATAACGAGGAAACTTATGCTATACATCAAATTGAAGCCAATGCCATTTTTAAAAACATAAGTACACAATGTATTTCAACTATTTGTTGTTTTGAAGTAATTTGTTATCGTCCCAAACAAAATATATCGGGAGCTACCTGCAAAGGGACTGGCACTGGCTTCAAACCCCCCCCCCCCCCCCTTGAGTTATCGTTCCAGTCCTTTTAGAGTTAATGTCCATGGCTAATTGCCATCACCACACCAAACAAGCAAAGTAGTGAACACGTTACCTCTAGGTAGCTCTGTATGTAGTGATCCATTGATGCTTTGCGGTCGTACTCTGGCAATCTGGCATCATCCATGACTTGTAGATCATGCGCACCCGACGAGTCCCCGTCCACCTCATCAGGCTCGGATACGCCATGGCGTCCTCGCACTGGGCTGTTTTGAACATCATTGGTGAAAACACCTTTGGAACTTTCAGGTGTTTCTCTTTCTCGTTCTTCTTCTCGGCGTTTTCTCTCGAGTTCTTCCTAAAACCAGTGAAACAAGTAGTTGAATCACAATTAGTTCTTGTTCTGTCAACCATTTGACACTTCACTCCACTTCACTATGTTTGACTTCTACTGCACTTTACTCCACACTTCGCTTCCACTCCACCTCACCTCACCTCACGACACATCACTCTACACATCACATCACATCACATCACGTCACTTCACGTTATTGTCCGTCCGTCCGTCCGTCCGACCTCCCATTTGTTTGTTTGTCTGTCTGTCTGTCTGTCTGTCTGTCTGTCTGTCTGTCTGTCTGTCTGTCTGTCTGTCTGTCTGTCTGTCTGTCTGTCTGTCTGTCTGTCTGTCTGTCTGTCTGTCTGTCTGTCTGTCTGTCTGTCTGTCTGTCTGTCTGTCTGTCTGTCTGTCTGTCTGTCTGTCTGTCTGTCTGTCTGTCTGTCTGTCTGTCTGTCTGTCTGTCTGTCTGTCTGTCTGTCTGTCTGTCTGTCTGTCTGTCTGTCTGTCTGTCTGTCTGTCTGTCTGTCTGTCTGTCTGTCTGTCTGTCTGTCTGTCTGTCTGTCTGTCTGTCTGTCTGTCTGTCTGTCTGTCCCAGTGCTTACCTGTTCGGCTCGTTGTTTATCTTTCTCCTGTCTATCGTCAAGAGCTCTTTCCATTTCGACACTCACCGCAGAGAACTTGTTGCGCTAAACAAGAATAATACCAATATCAAGTAAAATAATTAACCACAACACAATACATTATAAGATCTGGATTGGACTTGAAAGCAGATTTTTTTGTAAATTTCGATCAGTCAGTCAGGTTTTAAACTGGTCAAACAAGTTCTAGCTTACGAACACGCGTAAGCGGAAAATAGGAAGTGACGCGTTAGAGCCTGTGCCCAAAATAGTATCTTGGCAACCGTTCACGCATGCTCAAAAAGAAATATCGAGTTTGTTGGCAGAGCACACTTTCCCCCGAAGCCTGCGTAGGTCGGAAAAGGGCTCTGACTCGCAGGGTAAGTAAAACGGGCCCAGGAAAACGCAACTTAACCACTTAACGAGCTAGTATATATACCAAGTATTCGTTTTCGTTTTCCCGTTTACTCAGTTCTCTGGAAATCATTCTTTTTTCTCGTTCAGCTTGACGACTCCTCTCTTGGTACTTCATGTTCTCTCGTTCAGCTTTAATACGCTGTTTTTCTAGTTCAAGATTGTTGTTTCGTTCTTTCTGTAAAGCTGGAATGGAAATACAATGTAATGCAATGTAATGATATGCATCCAATCGTCTCGATCGCCCCGGTTTCCCAAATTTTTCCAATCAGACAGGAGATATTTCGATCGCCCAATCTGATTGGATGGATTCAGGTGATCGAGACGAATGGGGCGATCGAGGCGATCTTATGGAAACCAGATTTAACGTAACGTAACGTAACGTAACGTAACGTAGCGTAGTGTAATGTAGTGTAATGTAGTGTAATGTAGTGCAGTGCAGTGCAGTGCAGTGCAGTGCAGTGCACTGCACTGCAGTGCAGTGCAGTGCAGTGCAGTGTAATGTGATATGATGCATGTAGTGTGATGGAATGTGATGTGATGTGGTGTGGTATGATGTGATGTGATGCGATGCGATGCGATGCGATGCGATGCGATGCGATGCGATGCGATGCGATGCGATGCGATGCGATGCGATGCGATGCGATGCGATGCGATGCGATGCGATGCGATGCGATGCGATGCGATGCGATGCGATGCGATGCGTTGCGTTGCGTTGCGTTGCGTTGCGTTGCGTTGCGTTGCGTTGCGTTGCGTTGCGTTGCGTTGCGTTGCGTTGCGTTGCGTTGCGTTGCGTTGCGTTGCGTTGCGTTGCGTTGCGTTGCGTTGCGTTGCGTTGCGTTGCGTTGCGTTGCGTTGCGTTGCGTTGCGTTGCGTTGCGTTGCGTTGCGTTGCGTTGCGTTGCGTTGCGTTGCGTTGCGTTGCGTTGCGTTGCGTTGCGTTGCGTTGCGTTGCGTTGCGTTGCGTTGCGTTGCGTTGCGTTGCGTTGCGTTGCGTTGCGTTGCGTTGCGTTGCGTTGCGTTGCGTTGCGTTGCGTTGCGTTGCGTTGCGTTGCGTTGCGTTGCGTTGCGTTGCGTTGCGTTGCGTTGCGTTGCGGTGTGGTGTGGTGTGGTGTGGTGTGGTGTGGTGTGGTGTGGTGTGATGTGGTGTGATGTATGTAGTATGACGTGGTGTGATGTCAACAATTACCTTCTTCAGCTTCACGAGCTGTCATTTGATAAACCTTGGCCTTCTCCTCAAGATCTTTATTAATCTCTTGGGCCCGCATTCTTTCAGTTATTTCTCGTTCTAATGTCATCCTTTATAGAAATTGAAAACACGATAATTATACTACGGTTTGGTTTTGTTTCCCTTCCTTTCCCTTCTTTTCTTTTCCCGTCCCCTTCCTTCCCTTCCCTTCCTTCCTTCCCTCCCCTTCCCTTCCCTTCCTTTCACTTCCAATCACGTTCCCTTCCCGTCCCCTTCCTTCCCTTCCCTTCCCTTCCCTTCTTGTCTTTTCCCGTCCCCTTCCTTCCCTTCCCTTCCCTTCCTTCCCTTCCCTTCCCTTCCCTTCCTTTCACTTCCAATCACGTTCCCTTCCCGTCTCCTTCCTTCCCTTCCCTTCACGTTCCCTTTCCTTCCTTTCACTTCCATTCACGTTCCCTTCCATTCCATTTACGTTCTCTTTCCTTCCTCTTCCCTTCCTTCTCTTCCATTCACGTTCCCTTCCCTTCCATTCACGTTCTCTTTCCTTCCTCTTCCCTTCCTTCTCTTCCATTCACGTTCACTTCCCTTCCATTCACGTTCTCTTTCCTTCCTCTTCCTTTCCTTCTCTTCCATTCACATTCTCTTTCCTTCCTCTTCCCTTCCTTTCACTTCCATTCACGTTCCCTTCCCTTCCATCCACGTTCTCTTTCCTTCCTCTTCCCTTCCTTCTCTTCCATTCACGTTCTCTTTCCTTCCTCTTCCCTTCCTTCTCTTCCATTCACGTTCCCTTCCCTTCCCTTCACGTTCCCTTCCCTTCCTCTCACTTCCATTCACGTTCCCTTCCATTCCATTTACGTTCTCCTTCCTTCCTCTTCCCTTCCTTCTCTTCCATTCACGTTCCCTTCCCTTCCATTCACGTTCTCTTTCCTTCCTCTTCCCTTCCTTCTCTTCCATTCACGTTCTCTTTCCTTCCTCTTCCCTTCCTTCTCTTCCATTCACGTTCCCTTCCCTTCCCTTCCATTCACGTTCCCTTCTCTTCCATTCACGTTCTCTTTCCTTCCTCTTCCCTTCCTTCTCTTCCATTCACGTTCACTTCCCTTCCATTCACGTTCTCTTTCCTTCCTCTTCCCTTCCTTCTCTTCCATTCACATTCCCTTCCCTTCCATTCACGTTCTCTTTCCTTTCTCTTCCCTTCCTTCTCTTCCATTCACGTTCCCTCCCCTTCCATTCACATTCTCTTTCCTTCCTCTTCCCTTCCTTCTCTTCCATTCACATTCCCTTCCCTTCCATTCACGTTCTCTTTCCTTCCTCTTCCCTTCCTTCTCTTCCATTCACGTTCCCTTCCCTTCCATTCACATTCTCTTTTCTTCCTCTTCCCTTCCTTCTCTTCCATTCACGTTCCCTTCCCTTCCATTCACGTTCTCTTTTCTTCCTCTTCCCTTCCTTCACTTCCATTCACGTTCCCTTCCCTTCCATTATGCACGTTCTCTTTCCTTCCTCTTCCCTTCCTTCTCTTCCATTCACATTCCCTTCCCTTCCATTCACGTTCTCTTTCCTTTCTCTTCCCTTCCTTCTCTTCCATTCACGTTCCCTTCCCTTCCATTCACGTTCTCTTTCCTTCCTCTTCCCTTACTTCTCTTCCATTCATGTTCCCTTCCCCCTTCCCTTTCCATTCCTTCCCTTGCCTTCACGTTCCCTTCCCTTCCCCTCCATTCATGTTCCCTTCCCTCCCTTCCCTTCCCTTCCCTTCCCTTAATTCCCTTCCTTTCCCTTTCAGAAAGAAAAGTCTATATACTAATTTGTTTTCTTCCCTTCCTTCTATTCATTTCCTTCCCTTCCCTTTCCTTCCATTCCTTTCCCTTCACCTCACTTCACCCCCTTATACCTTCGCATTTCATTCCGATTTCGATGCAATTTTTCATGAAACTTTTCTCGCAACAACCGTGGCCGTTGTATAGCACGTTATGCGCTGCAATGGTTAAAGTGCAAATGAAGCGAAAATTAACTCAGTTTTATTTGAAAGAACACTTAAAATGATAGAGTAACATCTTTTGCAGTTTTTCGTTTCCTTGCTTCGTTCTTGATATATTTCAGTTTGTTTGATATGCAAATTAAACATTTTGACGTCATGACGTGCATAATGAGTTATCGAAAAAAGCTATTTATCTTTGAATCGTCAAATATAATTACCTGAAAATCTACATGTTTAGTGTTCTGGACGAAACACACCCACATGCTTCCTTTGAATTAATTTGATTTGATAATAGCAAAGCTATATAACATTTTTTCGATAACTCATTATGCACGTCATATGACTTCAAAATATTTAATTTGCATATCGAACAAACTGAAATATAACTGTTAGTTGTTTGCTGTACAAGCTGTGTTAGTTAGTTAGTTAGTTAGTTAGTTAGTTAGTTAGTTAGTTAGTTAGTTAGTTAGTTAGTTAGTTAGTTAGTTAGTTAGTTAGTTAGTTAGTTAGTTAGTTAGTTAGTTAGTTAGTTAGTTAGTTAGTTAGTTAGTTAGTTAGTTAGTTAGTTAGTTAGTTAGTTAGTTAGTTAGTTAGTTAGTTAGTTAGTTAGTTAGTTAGTTAGTTAGTTAGTTAGTTATTACTAACTAACACAGCTTGTACAGCAAACAACTAACAATTATGACTAACATCAAGCTGCAATTTCTGAAACTAACAAACTGAAATATCTTTACAACGAAGCAAGGAAACGAAAAACTGCAAAAGATGTTACTCTATCATTTTAAGTGTTCTTTCAAATAAGACTGACTTAATTTTCGTTTCATTTGCACTTTAAGTTCTTCAACTTGTCTAACTCGCAACATTTTAATGACGTCAACGTCCTTACGTCGTCCGCGTTACGAGATAATTCCAAGTTGCTTGAAACATTTCACCGTGTAACAGAACTTTAAGTTTAACTTATCTACCTTTCTTTCCGTTTCAGACTTCTTTCATTTTTTGCTTCGGCTTTCATTTGCTGGATTTCCACTGGATCTGGTCTTCTCCGTCTCATATACAGTTCGTGGTTTCCCATCGATAAAGCCAAAATACGTTTATTTGTCGAGATTAAGGGAACAGAAAATACGAAGTCCTATAAAGGAAGTTTAGTATCTGTAAATCCTCGAAGACAACTTTAAATGATGATGATGACGATAATGATAATGATGATGATGATGATGATGATAATGATAATGATAATAATAATAATGATGATGATGATGATGATGACGATAATGATGAACATGATGATGATGATGATGATGATAATGATGATGATGATGATGATGATAATGATGATAATAATGATGATGATGATGATGATGAGGACGGTGATGATGATAATGACGATGTCTTAGATGATGATTATGATGGTGATGATAATGATAATGATAATGATAATAGTGATGATAACGATGATAATAATGATGATGATAATGATGACGATGTAGATGATGATTATGATGATGATAATGATAATGATAATAGTGATAACGATGATAAGGATGATGATGATAATGATGATGATGATAATGATGATGATAATGACGATGATGATGATGATGATGATAATGATGATGATAATGATGATGATGATGATGATGATGATGATGACGATGATGATGATGATGATGATGATAATGATGATGATGATGACGGTGATGATGATAATGATGACGATGTAGATGATTATTATGATGATAATAGTGATAACGATGATGATGATGATAATGACGATGTAGATGATGATTATGATGATGATAATGATAATAGTGATGATAAGGATGATGATGATGATGATGATGATGATGATGATGATGATGATGATGATGTAGATAATGATTATGATGACGATGTAGATGATTATTACGATGATGATAATAGTGATAACGATGATGATGATAATGATGACGATGTAGATGATTATTATGATGATGATAATAGTGATAACGATGATGATTATGATAATGATGACGATGTAGATAATGATGATAATGATAAGAATGATAATAGTGATGATAACGATGATCATAATAATAATAATGATAATATAATAAGATAATTATAATTGGCAAGTAGTTAAATAACAAATAACACAGGGGAGTCCCTTTAACAAAGTAGCATTAATTTAAATTTTAAACTTACGGGGCTTTTTTTCTCGATTGGTCTAATCATAAATCGTCTGTTAGTAAATGATAGAGTTTTTATCTCATTCCACGGAAAACCAACTTTGGGTGTAAGTCTAAAGAGATAGTTTAAATATAGTTTAGGTATAAACCAAAACTAGAACAAAACAGCACAACATGATATAGTACATATCAATGTTTGAACAACAAAAACGCGAATGGACTAAGCTAAACGAGGCAATCTAGAGTAGAGTAGAGTAGAGTAGAGTGGAGTGGAGTGGAGTGGAGTGGAGTGGAGTGGAGTGGAGTGGAGTGGAGTGGGGTGGAGTGCGGTGGGGTGGAGTGGAGTGGGGTGGAGTGGAGTGGAGCGGAGGAATGGAGTGGAGTGGAGTGGAGTGGAGTGGAGTGGAGTGGAGTGGAGTGAAGTGGAGTGGAGTGGAGTGGAGGGGAGTGGAGTGGAGTGGAGTAGAGTAGAGTAGAGTAGAGTAGAGTAGAGTAGAGTAGAGTAGAGTAGAGTAGAGTAGAGTAGAGTAGAGTAGAGTAGAGCCGAGTGGAGTAGAGCACAGCGCGATGCAACATACAACCCACAACTGAACGCGACACACAATGCAACACAACACAGTTCAGCAGAATACAAAACAAGGACTGTTATACTTTTATTTTCCACCAACTCACTTATTCCCTCTTTCATAAATGTGCAAACCAAAGGTGTCAATGCCAAGCCATAGATTACTTCCTTTTTTATTTTCAACTTCGAAATAAGCTACACCGTACATTTCAAGATCTTGAACAATTTTCAAGTAAGCAATGATCGCATCGTCGCTGCCAAAAAAAATAACAATTTAGCCATTAAAAAGAATTATGGCGTGCGTTTAAATAAAAGAAAATCGCAAAATGGTACATTGGTAGTGAAATATCTTTCATGGCATGGTGTAATATGGTGTGGTATGATATAATGTGGTATAGTATAGTGAGGTATGGTATGGCGTGGTATGGTATGGTATGGTATGATGTGGTATGGTATGGTATGGTATGGTATGGTATGGTATGGTATGGTATATGGTATGGTATGGTATGGTGTTGGTGTGCCACGTGGTATGGTATACTATGGTATAATACGGTATAGTATGGTATGGTGTGTTATGGTATAGTATGGTGTGTGGTATAGTATGGTATGGTGTGGTATGGTATAGTATGGTATGGTGTGGTATGGTATAGTATGGTATGGCGTGATATGGTATGGTATAGTATGGTATGGCGTGGTATAGTATGGTATGGTGTAGTATGGTATGGTGTAGTATGGTATGGTTTATATGGTATAATATGGTGTGGTTTGGTATAACATTGTATTGTGTTGTATATTCTATTGTAATACTTGTGCATATCTCCATGTCGTTTCCACAGTTCTGTTATTCTTCTGTTCCAATTGTCTCTTGATAATTTATATTGAGAAAAAATTCTATAAGACCAAAAGAGATGTAGAAAGTCAATTTTACTTCAACGTTGACATCATGAACTTCGGTTTAAACAAATCAGCAACCACCACCACCACCACCATCATCAATCAACACCAGCATCCTTATCGTCAACATTAACAACCCAAGCATACGTGGAGCGAGTAAAGTCCAAGAAATTTCTACTGCACGTTACCTGTCAGGTAGCAATTTTTCATTAGTTAAAAATCCTCCTGATGTTGGAAGCAAGTTGTATTGTCCAAATTCAGCTTGGCACTAAAAACAAAGAAGTACGCAGGTACGGTATAGATAGATAAAAAGGTCGATGGGTGGGTAGGTAGGTAGACAGGAAAGAGGTTAGGCAAGTGAATAGGTAGATAAGTTAGGTAAGTAGGTAGGTAGGTACGTACAGTAGGTAGGTTGGTGGGTGGCTAGGTACGTAAGGTACTACAAACCTAGGTAGGTACGTACAGTAGGTAGGTAGGTAGGTGGGTAGGTAGGTAGGTAGGTAGGTAGGTGGGTAGGTAGGTAGGTAGGTAGGTAGGTAGGTAGGTAGGTAGGCAGGTATGTATGTATGTATGTATGTATGTAGGTAGGTAGGTAGGTAGGTAGGTACCCCCGTTTCTCTCTGACGAAGGGCCTTCGCTCGAAACGTTAGACTCCTACGTTCTCTGTTTCGGCAGTATATCTAACCTTACTATATTTCGATTGTTGTTTCTACACTGCCTACGCAGCACGCTACTTTTATTACACTATTTGGTACCTACCTACGTACCTACGTACCTACCTACCTAGGTAGGTAAGTAGGTAGGTAGGTAGGTAGGTAGGTAGGTAGGTAGGTAGATAGGTAGGTAGGTAGGTAGATAGGTAGGTAGGTAGGTAGGTAGGTAGGTAGGTAGGTAGGTAGGTAGGTAGGTAGGTAGGTAGGTAGGTAGGTAGGTAGGTAGGTAGGTAGGTAGGTCGGTCGGTCGGTCGGTCGGTCGGTCGGTCGGTAGGTAGGTAGGTTAGGTAGGTTAGGTAGGTTAGGTAGGTTAGGCAGGTAAGGTAGATAGGTAGATAGGTATGTAGGTAGAGTTTATCGGTCGTTATAGTTCACAGGTAAACCGGTGGATCGTTAGGTAAAGATAGACGAGAAGCTCAAAGCAGGCATTAATAAATGAGGGATTCCGACTTAGAGCTTATGGCCATAACTTACAGAAAGAGAAGCTAACAGCACAGCTTTGTCTGTTGGACAGTAAATTTCATCTTCTACAACGGCCGCCCTTGCTTGAAGGAAGAACAATTTCTGTAAGAAAAAACAGTTTGTCTCAGAACAAAAATCATAAATTCCATAACAAGTGTACACCCGTACCTGTGTGACCAGTTGAATAAGTTCGTCGTTTAAATCTTCCGGGTAAAACTTGACGAGAAATTTTACGCGAATAACTGAGCCATGCCACTTAATATCATGGTTGAGAACCTGAATGAAGAAAGAAGACATTTGCCGAATTAACACATTCCATTCTCCGTACATCTGTATTGTATTGTATTGTATTGTATTGTATTGTATTGCACTGCACTGCACTGCACTGCACTGCACTGCACTGCACTGCACTGCACTGCACTGCACTGCACTGCACTGCACTGCACTGCACTGCACTGCACTGCACTGCACTGCACTGCACTGCACTGCACTGCACTGCACTGCACTGCACTGGTCTGTAGTGACTGATCTGGTCTGGTCTGGTCTGTAGTGGTCTGGTCTGGTCTGGTCTGGTCTGGTCTGGTCTGGTCTGGTCTGTACTGACTGATCTGGTCTGTAGTGGTTTGATCTGGTCTGTACTGGTCTGGTATGGTGTACTGTACTGTACTGTACTGTACTGTACTGTACTGTACTGTACTGTACTGTACTGTACTGTACTGTACTGTACTGTACTGTACTGTACTGTACTGTACTGTACTGTACTGTACTGTACTGTACTGTACTGTACTGTACTCGAGATGCACATACAATGTTACAGCGTGTAAAAAACCAAACGCCACAAATATCTTGCTCGCGCATTTTATCTATAACATATGCTAAACGGTTTCAACAAAATACCTTTCTGTTTAGTTTCAACCATGATAGTGTATCCCGGCTGTCTGTGTACTCCAGACCAAAATACCAGATTTCCTTTAGACCGACATGCGAAACAACCTGAATGAATAAGTGAGTGAGTGAGTGAGTGAGTGAGTGAGTGAGTGAGTGAGTGAGTGAGTGAGTGAGTGAGTGAGTGAGTGAGTGAGTGAGTGAGTGAGTGAGTGAGTGAGTGAGTGAGTGAGTGAGTGAGTGAGTGAGTGAGTGAGTGAGTGAGTGAGGGAGTGAGTGAGGGAGTGAGGGAGGGAGGGAGGGAGGGAGGGAGGGAATGAATGAATGAATGAATGAATGAATGAATGAATGAATGAATGAATGAATGAATGAATGAATGAATGAATGAATGAGTATTCAGAATGAATGAAAAAGAGAAGAAATGTAAGTAAGATAAAGAGGTAGGAATTGAAAGAAAAAAATGTGAGAAAGCGAGAGACAAAGACGGAAAAATAAAAAGAGGTATATACGAGAGATAAACAGAGAGCTATGGAAAGAGAACAAAGCGACAAAATGAAGAAGAGAGAAAGCTAGAGAAATACAAATGAGACAAAAGCAGAAGAAAGAAGAAGCGCACGGTTACAATAGGGTAGAAGGAGAAAGCGACGGATCGGGAGGATTACTACAAGAATGAAACGAGAATGGGTTTTCCGTTATTCTGCATGTCTTTTGTTTTTCCTGAATTTTTGTATTTTAATGATCCTTCATTTCCCCGCAATTTCTTTCAGTAAAAATTCCCACGATGTTTCATGATTTTGTCATGATTTTTAACAAAACGTACGTGAATTTTTTTTGTATGTTTTTGCTGTACAAGCTGTCGTAAGCTAAACGCAGAGAAAAACTCTGAGCTCCAGACGGAACTCGAACCCACAACTTTGCCAGCTAGATGCTCTCGCCATTGAGCCACTGGAACTCAGATGGTATCGAGGTTGTTTTCGATATTTATATGCATGTGAACTAGTCAATCCATCTGAGTTCCAGTGGCTCATGGTGAGAAAGTCCGGCTGGCATTCGAAAGCTGGTTGTCGTTTGGAGGGAGTCCCGTCTGGAGCTCAGAGTTTTTCTCTGAGTTTAACGTACGACAGCTTGTGCAGCAAAAACATACGAAAAACTTTACCAACTGAAGCTGAAAACACTAACATACAAAACATGCACGTGCGTGATTTAAATCAGAGATATGGCAGAGTCCAAAATTGTGAAAATAAAAGGGCAACGATAAAGAAAGAAATAGGTATAATTATTACCTTATAAAACAGCTCTCGTCCTGTTGTGTTCGTACCTATTGGAACTCGCAAATCTTTCAGTTTGGTAGATACGATAACATCCACCTAGGCAGCGACAAACGAAAACTTATTGGCCATAAGATGTTTGTTTTCAAAGGGTGTATGCATGAAGCAATGGTAGTGAAGAATCTAGCCCAACCAACACTTTCATGAAGTGAATTTGTAAAAAATAAAGTGAAACTGTGAAAGATGAATTCAGGAGTTTCTTCCGGAGTTAGAAGAGATATACGGGGATGCAAGTATCACTTGTAAATAATTAAATTAGGTTTACTAGCGAAAAAGGTTTACTAGTGAGGAAAGTTTACTAATGGTGAAGGTTTACTATAGTGAGGACGGTTTACTATAGTGAGGACGGTTTACCATAGTAACTGAGGAAGGTTTACTACTACATTGACGAATGTTTACTGCATGACGACGAAGGTTTACTAGCGAGGAAGGTTTACTAGTGAGGAAAGTTTACTATACTAGTGAGGAAGGTTTACTAGTTGGAGGAAGGTTTACTTGCGAGGAAGGTCTATTAGTGTGGAAGGTTTACTACAGTGAGAAAGGTTTACTATAGCATGAAGAAGCTTAATTTCCTAGTGAGGCGGGAATGTTTAGTTCAAAAGTTCAAAGTGAGAAGTACACGTTGAACATGTACTCATGAAGTCATTGAAATGGCAGAATCGTATACCACAAGCCGTTATTGAAATGGCCGAATCACATCATCTGATAACGATGTGTCATATAAACAATCAGACAGTGTCGCATTGAATGAACGACTCCAAGTCTGGTTGTGATACAACGGTAACGCGATGTTGCAACTATCACCCGATATACCACAAAGCATTTCAAACACATGCACGATTGTCACTATTTTTCCCTCACATATTATATCGTAATAATCCCTAGGAACCAAGCTTGCAAATGCACGTATAGAACTAGGGTGTCATAGCCAAGGTTTATAAGATAAGTTAGTTTATTCATGCATAAATTGACGTGCCGCGGTTAAGTATGGGTTAGTTACCTTGCATATTAAATGACCTCGTCTATATAGGATACTATTTTTTTTGGTAAATAATGATAAATATCGTCTGTATCATGAATAAACTAAGCAGGTTTAGTTAGTTACTTCGAAATCGGTAACAAGTTAGGCCCTTAGCTTGGGAACTATAACTACAATCGTTGCCAAAATTAGTTGGCACCCCCCCCCGTGAAATTACTCTCCAAGACATATGCAAAAGTGTTTCACCAATTTCTAGCCATTATCTCAGACAATCGTTGCCAAAATAGTAATAATAATATTTAATATTTATAATGCGCAAATTAACATGCTAATATATGATCAAATGCGCAGTACATTCAATACAAATATAAAATACCTAAAATACGACTTATGCATGTTATATTACAAGTTAATACGCTAAGCTAAAATTTAATACGCTACGCTACGCCCGGTGACATTCCCCTCCCGCTGTGTCGGCATTAAAATTAACTCCCTCCCCTCCCCCCAATCCCAATGTTGTCCTAGTCGAGACAGGTGCACAAACAGGGAAGGGGGCAGCAATGGATTACGCAGTGTTTTGTGTGTTTCGTGCCAACAATTTTGGCAACGATTGTAGCTAACCTATAAATACTTAACCTCGGAAAGCACTATATCACATCGGCCTTGATATCACATCATATGGCAACAATTGACTAACGAGGTTCAGCTCGATGTGATATAGAGCACTTTCCAATATTCCCATTTCAACTACAGTTACTATATATATATATATATATATATATATATATATATATATATATATATATATATATATATATATACTGTGTAATATATATTTGGGTTTTACAAGTACGTCGACCGGTAGCAACTCAAGTGACCCCTTGACTTCTGAAGTATAGGCTTGTCATGCGATGGTTGGCGAGAAGTTTCGCAAAACATAGTACATCTGTACATGTATAATCAGTAAGCGTATATAACACGAAAGATCGCAAGTTAAAATGGTATATACATCTTACACTGTGATTTCATTGTAAAGTTATCAATTCAGAGCAAGTAAGACGACCGAGTTTTGCAACAAAGGCGAAATACAGCATATTGTGTGAACACTATAGTTTTGCTCAAAACCATAGTCTATCGCCTGTATTCTAAACGCTTACTCACTCAACGAGTGGCCCCTCGTACTCAATAAGTGCAACTCAACACTCATTGACCATTCAATTGAATGGTTAGAGAGTGAGTGTACTCTCATACGCAGTGAGAGTGAGTGTAGAGTCATGGAGTGTTGAGCTGGGGCTATTGAGTGAGTGAGCTTTCAGAATACAGGCGTTTATACTAAAAGCTAAACCTTGATTTTCAAGACAAAAGAATATCTCATCTACACATATCCAAGGATACAAGTCACATATATACGTCACACATCTACAAAGAACACTCAAGGTGAACTTCTCATCGACAGTATTTTACTTACCACTTTGGGCATGGTTCTTGGTGGATGCTCACTAAAGGCAAACTTGTTAAACGAAGACCTCAAACTCGACTCTTTCGGTTTCAGCGCTTCTAAATAATGGCAAAACCTAAAAACACCCTGTAAGAAGCGGGTAGATAGAGACAACGAAGTATAATCAGTATCGCGAACTCCCGAATATTTTGGTATGACGAACTACTGTTTTACGAAGGAAGAATGGTATTTGAAGATTGCGGTAATGAGCTATTTGAGACAAAACGAGCCTGTTCACACGAGTCGGCGTATAGTTTAGAAAGAAACAAAGACAATATTGTGAAGTTACCTCTCACACATAACAGAAGAGGACGTTGTAGACGTCGATGTCAGTTTTAGTGACTCAACTTGCTTCTGTATATTGGTGAGAAACGCAACATGTACGGGGATAACAGCCTTTTTCCCCCTTCGACGTTCGCTTCGTCATGGAGGCAGGTCTCGCTTGACTTCTCTGGAGTGCAGCTCTTTCTTTGCTCACAGCAAGAAGTCTAGCTATTTTACATGTTTCTGGCAGTATGAGGCAACTCGTGCAGTTCGTGTGATAGAACGCGATTTATTCACTTTCGTTTGCGCGCTAAATGACAAAACTTATGCCTTGCCGAGCCTCGAATTAAAACACCGGTGAATTGACAACTGAAAATTGATTGAAAGAGGGCTAACGTACATGCACGACAGAAAATGTCAGAAATCTTCAGACGTCCTCTTAAAGTGCAAATCAAACGAAAATTAAGTCTGTCTTATTTGAAAGAACACTTAAAATGATAGAGTAACATCTTTTGCAGTTTTTTGTTTCCTTGCTTCGTTCTAAAGATATTTCAGTTTGTTTGATACGCAAATTAAACATTTTGAAGTCATGACGTGCATAAGGAGTTATCGAAAAATGTTATATAGCTTTGCTATTATCAAACCAAATTAATTCAAAGGAAGCATGTGGGTGTGTTTTGCCCAGAACACTAAACATGTAGATTTTCAGGTAATTATATTTGACAATACCAAAGATATATAACTTTTTTCGACAACTCATTATGCACGTCATGACGCCAAAATGTTTATTTCGCATGTCAAACTGAAATATCTCAAGAACGAAGCAAGGAAACGAAAAACTGCAAAAGATGTTACTCTATCATTTTAAGTGTTCTTTCAAATAAGACTGACTTAATTTTCGCTTCATTTGCACCTTTAAAGAACCGCAAAACTTCGTAGGTGCGTGGGCTAGTCAACCAACGCATACCGAAAGAGGTTTGTATAAACGCCACAAAGAAATTTCTGCACGCTACCGCGGTCTATAATATAGGTTGTAAAATATAAAGAATCATATTCAAGCGAGATCTATCGATCCAAACGTGGGTGAGCTCGTTTAATATGAAGAAGTTTTCTGATTGGCTATAAGTAACCAATCACATTGTCGATTATCAATTCGTTAGGTGTTGGCACAGGAGCCCATCCTGGCAGAGCGTGGGCACTCTGTGGCACACTCGATCGTGGTGTGTTTAGGAAAATAATAAAGGGATGAAACACGAATTCTTCCTTGTTTTGAACATCGTTTTAAGCGCCGATAGGTATTAAAATTGTAAGACAATTGAACGAAGTAGTTGTGATAATGATTCATTTATCAAAATATAATCAAAATGAGGCAAAATCTCACCTTTTAGCCGTGATTTTGCAGCTAAATTACATATCGTATTTTCGAGAGATGTGTTCCGCAAGTAGCTAGGATACTACATCATCGTTGACACTTCGGATAGCTACGAAATCCTACGGTAAGCTTTTCGGATAAAGCGGAAAGTCTCAGGATTATTGATTTATTGCACATTCATCTGACTCTGAGTTTCAGTCGGTTTCAGTATTCCAACGGTGGCTCCCGACGATACGAGATGTCCTGGCTACTTGCGGAACACATTCCACGTGAACGTTTGGTGTTTCATCCCTTATATTTTTTCCTCTCCCTCCGTTTTTTCCCTTTTTTCCGCCTTTTTCCCGCTTCCGGTAACCGTTTTTCGTTTGTTTTTTAAATCCCCTGCCACAGTCCCCCGCGCGTCTTTCGAGTCTGCCACAGGTGCCCACGCGCTGCCAAGATGGGCTCCTGTGGTGTTGGGTTAGATTCAGACTAGTTCCTAGTCCTCTTCTTTTCGAACTTATTTTGGTGACGTCACAGAGTAGGGATAGAGCGAGAGGACTAGCGGAAAATGTTCATCTTTATCTATCATGAATCTTGCTGGAGCTTGGATTCTTTAATCTTTATGAACGAGGCCACTTAAACAAACTTTTTCTTGAGAGCAGACAGCAAACGAGTAGGTTTCTTTGTTTTACATTACGTTAAAAGGTTGTTACATACGAGGCTTTATAAAGTAGTGTTCGGCGTGATTGTGTTGAAACACATTCATACAAATCGAAATATGCTATTTTAACGTTTCGGCAGTAGACCAACCTTGCTATATGGTGTTATAAAGAATCGTGCAGACCGACGTGAGTGTTATCTGCCTTGGTTTTCCGCCAAACGGCCGTTTGGTGCCTGTATAATTTGGGGCCAGTTTTGAGGACAGATTTGGGGCCAAGCAAACATTTTATTCCAGGCCTCTCACAATTTCGGTCTGCCGCTCGACGTCAAAAAGAGGCCTGGGAACCAGCTTGGGTTAGATTATCTGAACCAATCAGAAGCCTTCTTAGTATTGGTTGCAAAACGTCGAACCTAAGGAGTCGAACGAGCATTCGGTGGTTTTCCCGGTCAAATGATTAGGTTCGGCACATGAAAAGTTCGACGTTTAAAACCGCGTCGAATCATGATCGACCTTAATTAAAACGTTTCAAACGCAACGTCGTACCCAGGGTCTTATCCCCGCTGTTAGAGAACTGAAGCAACAGACGTTTTAGAGCCACGGACGGCGATTGAATTCAATAGCATTTTTCATTCAAAGCAATGATAATGAGCAATTTAAAATTCCAAGAACAAAGTGAACGCCGTCGTCGTTCTACACAAGACGTCACTGAGAGCATTTTCACGTTCTTGAGACAACGGGAACTTCTAGAACGTTGAAGCTTGTCATCGTTGTTTTACAACAATGAGACATACTTTTAAACTAGAAACTTGTATTTTGAGGAGGATAATTTCATTACATTACAATATAAAATGATTTTTTATATAAAGATGATATTTAAGCTTATGAGCTAACAGTTTAGATATGGGATTATTTCAAAGAATACGCGGTTCAGTAGTTCTGTATTGTAATCCTGTTCTTCCGGTCACAGTCCGTGTCTCAAAAACGCCTAATATGCTTAAGCTCTCTGTTATTAAACGACTACGGCAACGTGTTTCAATAATATTATATGTCAAATACAATGAACTTTCGCAAATGACAGTCCCAAAGGAATCTTCACGTCGCTTCGACTCTGTTGACAACGTAGAAAAAAGCATTTTTACGTTGCAAGTACAGACAATGCGGAACCTGAGTTAGTACAGAAGCCTTAGGAAAGCTTAACCTTATTCTCGCGACCAACATTGATCGAGCAAGTTCTTTTCTTCGGAATTCTACAAAACGAGATAATTTTGTATACCACTGTTAAACTTGCTACCGTAGTCGTAGTCCGTTGCCCGAATGTTTCCTTCCACCACCAGTGCTTGACGAAGGGATTGTATGGTTAATGTATCTGACGATTTGGCCACAGTGTGATTTGGCCATCTTGGTTATTACACGAACAGAGTGAGAACAAGAATATCTCAAACTCATTAATAATTCATGAGAAAAACACAAACGAAATCAGTATCGTGTCGGTGGTTTGGATATCGGAGAAAGAAATTACATAAATTAAGCAAACTTTTACCTTGATTTTCTCTTAAAATACTAATTTGTTTGAGATGCTATATCATAGACGAGGAGGAGTGTTTCATCAGGATATCCAAACACCTCGAAGTTTGTTCAAAAACCTCGGCTTCGCCTCCGGTTTTCAACAAACGTCTCGGTGTTTGGATACCCTGATGAAACACTCCTCCTCGTGTATGATATATTACATCGGATCTCTGGTAGGGTCCCCAACAACACAATCGAAAATCATTCGCAAAACGGTATTGTTTATTAAACAAAAATCCCATGCCACGTCGTGCAATCATGCATCCCGAGGAAACAACCATACTAAAATGTTACGGCAAATGTTTAACACTAATTATATTGATTGAATAAATTAGATATGAAAAAAATGAAAGAAAAAACAAAAGAAAAATACAATCATCTCTACATTACAAACATATCGGTCTTCAGATTTCTTTTTTTTGGTTGTCGTTTGGTAGAAAGGAAGGAGAGACAACATCTAGATAATGAAAATCTTTTGAAATCGTCAACCGCCAAAAATGTTTAATCGGTCATAGATCAGAATGGAGTACGTAAAAACCAAACCAGACAATTTTCCAACATATCTCTTGGATAACGGAAGATGAATCGATTTATGGATATTTTCTATTTGGGCCTTGAAAAGAAAACGAAAAAGAAGAAATGAAGGATAATTATTTATACTTCAAAAAAAACACATTTATGAAAAAAAAAAGGATTAGCTTTGATTTCCTCGGCTTAGGCCCGTTTACAGGAAGCGGATTTAGTGTTCAAGTCAAAACTCGCATGTGGTTTCTTCTTGTTGTGTTTACATGAAGAAGATTGAAAGTTTTCGATCTAATTGAAAGGAATGGCTAAAGCATAGATAATGGAAGGGGAACTGGATAGGAAACTTACGAAACCGGAAACGATGTTTGCAAACTTGCTATGGTAATTATACACTTATAAGCAGCTAATGCACTAACGAGTGATCCCACATGGCCAGGATCAACCATTGCTGAAATTAAACAATAGTATAATGTCACTTAAGTCAGTAGTGTCTGATTTTAGCCACGTGGGACCAGCCATTAGGTGCATTAGCTGCTTATAAGCACTGATCTCAAATAATATACTCATTATACTGGATAGAGCATCTATTGTTTCGCGCGTGGCAAAAATTGAAGTCAGAAGCGAGGCTAAAAATCTCGCGGCGGCCATATCCGGTGGGACCCACAATATTGCTGAATCATGGTTTTCGCCTCTGGTTTTCGCTTTAAATGGTCGGATTTTTAACAAAAACCAGCTAAACTTTTGTGACATGTATCTGTCGCTATGGGAGAACTTAAAAGTGGCTGTATGAAAACCAAGTGGGTCCCACCTGAAATGGCCGCCGCTAATTTATTCCGACTTCACAGCGAGTACCGGATGCTCTATCCAGTATAATGATTATTTGAGATCAGTGCTTATAAGTGTATAATTACCATAGCAAGTTGTGCAAACATCGTTTCCGGTTTCGTAAGTTTCCTATCCAGTTCCCCTTCATTATCTATGGCTAAAGTCAATCCACGCAGTGGAGTGGATTGACTTGCATGAGTGGACATGTGCCCGGATTGACTTCACTCGCGTTTTTCGATTCGATTGGATTGTCAGCCGCTTCATCTAAACAGGACCTTAGACCCCGTTTACACGATGCCGGTACAATTTGAAAAAGGAACAAAATCATGCCGGTATGCAAATACAGCATATAACATTTCATGTTGTTATATAGCTAGAGTTTCACTGGATGCAACGATGACTGTCATTGGTTGGTTTGTCGTCACATGACCTTAGCTAAATTTCAATGTCTACCGAGCGGGCAATAATGCCTGCTCAGTCAATAAGTTTTCAATTGTTGCCCGCTAGAACTTTGAACTCTTCACGGCATCCTGTAAACAAAAGCTTGTTTGGTACGAAAAAAAGAATATTTATAGGTCTTCAAAGCATGTGTGAAGATTAACTGGAGAAATGTATCGCTGTTCTTTTGTTCTGAGACTCATATTTGTTTGGTTGAAGTGAAATTACGGAGCCAGGCGAAATGTTTTGGTAAGTCTTTCAGTTTGTCTTTTGTGAGTGAAACTCTAGCTATATAACAAAACACTTAATGTCTGATCCCTCGGGAAACAGTTAGTTTAGTTTTCCCTCGAGTCTCGATGTTTCCCTCGACTTCGTCTCAGGAAATATCAAGACTCTCGGGAAAACAAAACTAACTGTTTCCCTCGGGAGTATACATTAAGTGTATATTATTTTCGTGCTGGTGTCGTGTAAACGCAAGGCCTAAACGGCATGATTTTGTTCCGTTTTCAAATCCGGCATCGTGTAAACGGGGTCTTAGACAACGTTGTTTTGAAAATTACTACGAATAGTCACCCATAACGCCATCGTGCAAATGGCCTATTGGATATTTAGGGTATCTGTTACTATGCGTGGCGTTGTGTTCGAATACCTACCCAAGCTGTGGATCATATATAGGCGATTACATCATTTCAAACTCGTCAACGCGTTGTTTGGTGTTTCCCATTCGGATCTGCCTTAGAGTTTTGTACTTGTCACGGCCAGCACGTACGTTTTCTCCATGAAGAATATCTATCCTGGTCAATTTGGAGTCGTCCCGAGTACCCTGCAACTCGCTGCCAAGTATCTAGACAAAGAAAGCCAACCTGTCAAATGTAAACGCGATTTCCAGCCGTATCCCGGGTGCGGGGCCTCATTCGTGATCTCCCCTTGACGAGTAAAATCGTCTGGCGTCAGCCAGAGTAAAATACTGCGTTTCTCTCTGACGGAGGCTCCTACGTTCTCTGTTTCGGCAGTATATCTAACCTTACTATATTTCGATCGTTGTTTCTACACTGCCTACGCAGCACGCTACTTTATAAAATACTGAAGGCTGCATCTTTCCAAAAGAAATTATACAGGCGCGAAAGGGTTAATACATAGGTTAGTTACCTTGCATAATAAATGTTATTATTATACAATACTGATACAATCTCGACTGTGATTGGCTAAAAACCTACAGATAATTCTTGATGTCTTGCCTATGACGCGCTGGCCAGCGGTTTGAACAAAACAAACATGGAGGCCGTCCTTAGGAGTGAAGATCAGAAGCGGATTAATCCAGCGGATTTGGCACGTTTTGACGCTAAAACCACCAAGAAAAAACAAGCGAGCTACACATACAGCTGTTAGAGTTTAAAGCAGTGTTTGAAAGAGAAAATTGTATTTGAAAGCGAAAAAAGTTAGCGAACCTCGAACTGAAGACGGTATGAATATTTACAATTTTTCCTAACTTTGTAAAAAACTTTCTAAAGGCTTCTACCTTTATAATTGTATAATAAAACAATGATTGAATTCGGTTATCGCATGATATCAAGAATTATCAAGGCCTCTGTTTGTGTTATCCGCCTCAGCCTTCGGCAGATAACACAAACCTCGGCCTTGACAATTCTTGATATCATGCTCAACCTCATCCAATAATTGTATACTATATTCCTTTAAAACTAGGAGTTCTTATCAGAAGTGAAATGCTGCCTTTGCAAAGCGAAGAATAGAAACAATGTCTGCAACGGAGGCTTTCTTCGAAGTTGACAGAGTCATGGGTATATGTCAATATGCTACGAGGAGGCATACATCACACTTTTTGGAGAAGGGGGATCGCTATAAGATCAACCTTCAATTTTTTTGTCCCAAACAGCAAATTAAATCGTTTAAATAATAATCTTTTCCAGTACATCTAAAATGGTCTCGAAATGCTCGGAATGGCATTTTTCAAAGTACGTCGACTTCGGCTATGCCATGGGCAGATTGATCATGTTGCTAAAAAAACATGCGAAAATAAAGACGCATGTGATGAAAATTTGTCTCGTTCTGAAATCATACTTGTTTATATAGTAGACAGAACCGAACAGTGATGGATCCAGCTTGATCTGGTAGGGGGGATGCTGAGTGAGCGAAGTGAGAACCGACCTGCGGCGTGGGGCGCGACGGAGGCAGGGTGGAGCGCCGCTGAGGGAGCTACGGCAGGGGTCTCGGGACAGCCCCCGGCAGGGTCCAGGGGGCCGAGCTGGTGGTGTGATACCTATGAAGTTTACACTCGGCCTTCGGGTCTCTGTCACTAACTTAGTTACTTCAGTCTCGGTAACTAAACTCTTACCAGTACAAGAGCTCGCCAGCAAGCTGCCAGCCAGTTCCGCGACGACTGAAAAAGAGTTCGTGAATCGAGGGGAGGGGTGGAAGCGGACGGGTCTATCCGTGATCCTACCTTGAGCTGTGCCTGCACATCAACATTTTTGGAAACTTCGGTTGTTCTGTCAAGTTCAGTCTGTTCCATAGGTTCGCTTGACGTCTGCAGCTCACGGCTGTCCACATCCCCCTCGGCCTCTGTCGTATACAGCACGTTATGTGGTACCTCGGCCAATTTCCGAAGATTCTCTTCCTCCTTGAGCTTCGTCTCGACAAGCTGTTCGTAACAAATAAGAAGAAATTATTAAAGTGTCTAGAAAATGAAGAACGCGGTGGCACTTTCTTGTTTTAATGAACATAAGAGCATGGCAGGAGCATTCGTCAAAAGTTTCAAGTGCTGTCCGTTGTCTACCTGTGTCTGCCTGCTCGTCCATCTGTGTGTCTGTCCGCTCGTCCGTCCGTCCGTCCGTCTGTCTGTCTGTCTGTCTGTCTGTCTGTCTGTCTGTCTGTCTGTCTGTCTGTCTGTCTGTCTGTCTGTCTGTCTGTCTGTCTGTCTGTCTGTCTGTCTATCCGTCTGTCCGTCTATCTGTCTAATTGTCTATCTGTCTAATTGTCTATCTGTCTAATTGTCTATCTGTCTAATTGTCTGTCTGTCTGTCTGTCTGTCTGTCTGTCTGTCTGTCTGTCTGTCTGTCTGTCTGTCTGTCTGTCTGTCTGTCTGTCTGTCTAATTGTCTGTCTAATTGTCTGTCTGTCTGTCTGTCTGTCTGTCTGTCTGTCTGTCTGTCTGTCTGTCTGTCTGTCTGTCTGTCTGTCTGTCTGTCTGTCTGTCTGTCTGCCCGCCCACCCGGCCGGCTATATGTCTGCCTCGAGAATAGCTCGAAAAATACTAAACCGTTTTTCGGGTAATTTTTCGGGTAGAAAGACCAACCCATTAAATTTTGGTCGAATTTGGTTGAAAATTGGATAAAAACGTCCGGCTGTCAGGCAAATGTTCAGAGCCTAAGAAAAACGAAAATATACCTCTTCTTGAAGTCTTTGCGCTTCCTTGGATTGTTTTTCGGCCTCTTCTTGAATGCGCACGACTTCTTCGTTAACTTTGTTGAATTCCGACTTCTACAGTGGCACACAAGGCAAGAAAGAACAACATTCATGTTAAAGATGGACACAAATTGAGGTGTCCCAGGAAATTTGTCCCCCCGGCTTTGTCCTCCTCTTCGGAAATTTGTCACCCCCTTAAAAACACGCTTTACTTTGTCTTATAACGTACGACGTACGCTCAAAGACCAAGAAGCGACTTCTGAAAATAGGTTTCTAAAATATATAGAATGGAATCGACTTAATATGCTTCGCTCCTGAAATAAACTGCACTTAATATTTAATTTCAAGCTACAGTTGACTCTCTTTGAACGACCACTTTCGTAAGCGACCATCTTTACAAATTCCCGTTTTATTTGTCAGTCAAACACTGTATTTAGCATCTCTCGTAAGTATCTCACTTTTTGGGATTCCATTTTGGCTTTTCTAATTGTTTTTCTACTCTCGACCACCCCGGGGGACGACGACAGACCTTTATAAAATAACATGTATACTACGCGAGCCCTGATTGGTCAATTGCCGTGTTTGGATCAGAGTATCCCAACACGGAAAATTCCCGCCAAAACGACTTTTTGAAAATGTCGGACAGTATATCGATATTCACAAATATTTGATTTTATATAAAAGTTAATATTCTTATAAAATTAATATTCTTATAAAAAAAATACCAAATGGTTTTTTCCGTGTTTGGAGACTCTTATCCAAACACTTGGGAAATTGCTCGACTTTCGAAAAGCTAAAAACACTCGCCTACGGCTCGTGTTTTGTTACGCTTTTCTCCAGTCTCGCAATTTCCCGCGTGTTTGGATCAGAGTATCCAAACACGGAAAACCATTTGGTATTTCTTAAATTTAATGACAGACATAACCTAAGAAAGTCCGCCATCGGGAAAAATTTACACAATTGTCGTATTTTCAACAATTGGCAAAGAACTTCAGTAATTAATGCTTTAACTCATTCCTGTCCGGGGGCTTCCCCAGAGGTGAATAAAATCGTCTGGCGTTAGCCAGAATAAAATACTAAAGACCAATTCGGACAAGAAAGAGTTAAAGAGATAGTTTATAACTCATTCCTGTCCGGGGGCTTCCCCAGAGGTGAATAGAATCGTCTGGCGTTAGCCAGAATAAAATACTAAAGACCAATTCGGACAAGAAAGAGTTAAATTAATAGTGAAACGGAACTCCTTTAGAAACACAGGATACGGTATATATTGTGTAGAAGCCAACAGTAATAATACTGAATAATACAAAATTCCATTTTCTTTCAATCTTTTGTATTAATACAAAATTCCATTTTCTGTCTGCAATATTTGACGAAAATAGCAAAGGGGAACGACGACACTAAGCGTTCAACAGCTTCTTCTTTATGGATAACTTGAAAATAAATGCTGTAGCTTGTCGGTTATTGCGATAATTTCACGCTGAGAAGATGGAAAAAGCTATCATAGACGTTCAAAGTTTGAAAATTTTCCGGGGAAAAATGCCCTCGGACCTGTGTCGGGAAATTCTTGGCACCACCAGAGTTGGAAAAAGTATTCAACCTTCCTCCGGATGGGTTTTTAAGTTTAGATAACCTTCCTCAAAAAATATACCAAGAATTTTGTGTTTTGCAACGTTCATAAATACTGCGTGACTTTTACAGTACCTTGGTTTTCTAGGTTTTCCTAGGTAATCTTTGGCATACTACAATAGCTACTAATAACTGACCGCTGCTGACTGACAGCCTACTGCGAAGATACAGACATCACAGCAGACATCAGCGTACATGTCTCACACATGTAACTGCTACCACTGCCAGTGCTGGAAAATTGCTGATTAGCCAGTGTTTTGCTGCAAATCGCTTTTCTTCTCGACACCTTGCTTGATCAATAGTAACTTTCTCAGATTACCGAATGTGTTGTTTCACGTGTTTTCACTTTAAACCTTCCTCACTAAAGTAAACCTTCCTTCGGGTCGTACCCGCATACCCGCAGCTTTTTTCCAACTCTGGGCACCAAGATCAAACTAACCACCCCTGTTTACAGCCTAGACATAGGCTTTTCCGTTGGCTGAGCTGTGGCCTATGGGACTGGGAACTAAATTCGCTTCATGACGTAGGCAGAGTTCATGCTCCGGAAAAGCCTAGTAGATTTCCCAATTCAAAACTGCCCCAAAACTGCCCCACTCTAGATTCTCAAAGTTGGTGGCGCCAAATCTCAAGTTATTGATATTTTTGTCGAGTTAATGGAAGTTCAAGGTATTGTTGAAGTATTTACGATATAAATTGAGTATTTCTGGCATTCTGTGAATGTTATTTGATTTCCCGAACGAATCTAATGCATTTTAATGTCAAATGAAGGTGAATTCGTGATTGTAGTGTAAACGTTCGCCACATGCGTGGCCAATGCTTCATGATTTTCTGTTGGTGTTTCTCTGAAGATGATTCTGAAATAGTAATATATTTGCTAGGAGTATTTTACGCTTGAAAGATGTCATATTTCCATGTGTTTATAAATAGTCGAATCCAGAGCGTGAAGTTGATAGGAATCGATCAGAGGACAATTGCTAAACATCATTTTAACTTAATATTATGGTTGAAATATAGATTTGATATTTAAGTGGTTGCTCGATGCCAATGGTTATAAGACTTGCAACTGTGAGAAAAATGAATAAATACAGTGGTCTGGGACGAATTCACCTTCATTTGGCATTAAAATGCATTCGATTCGTTCGGGAAATCAAATAACTTTCACAGAATGCCAGAAATACTCAATTTATATCGTAAATGCTTCAACAATACCTTGAACTTCCATTAACTCGACAAAAATATCAATAACTTGAGATTTGGCGCCACCAACTTTGAGAATCTAGAGTGGGGCAGTTTTGGGGCAGTTTTGAATTGGGAAATCTACTAGGCCCTCTATTTCCCGTTGTCTCTCCCCAGTCCCCTCGGCCATCCCGGCTTCAAATTTATAACTCCCAAATAGGAAATAGAAGGCCTAGGTCTAGGCTGCCCTGTTTATACTTACAAGCTCTTCCTTCTCTTGGGTCTCGCTTTGAAGTAACAATTCCATCCTAACTTTCTCTTCTTCAACCTCCTTTCTTTTCTCTTCTAATTTCTTAGCTTCCTCTTCGGCCTCGAGGCGTTTTCTTTCAAGCTCCTCAGCAGCCGCGGCAGATTTAGCCAGAGCTATTAACAAAACAGGTTAGAGTTCTAATTATACGACTTGACATGAGATCTAGATTAGCAACAATCCCAATAGAGGTAAAGTAATTATCAATTATTGGACGAGTCTGAGCAAAATATCATGATTTGTCAGTGGCGAGCTACTAGTTATTTGCCGATGCCGAAGGCAGAGGCAAATAACTAGTAGCGAGACACTGACAAATCATGATATTTTGCGATAGACGAGTTCAATAATTGATTTATCATTCATAAAATAGTTAAAATTTGAAATGCCTGAAGTAAGAGATCGCCACTCTTCTTTCTGTCTTCGGCATACTAAAATCGTCGTAAAACTTACTTTTTGTTGGCACGAGTCTTGCTTTTTATCTCACTAAAACTTCCTTTTCACTATTTCTTTTCTGAAGTACATTGTCGTTATGGATGCTTCCAAATACTCTCGATTATTTCCTCGGATAGCTGAAGAACTAGCCGCCATGTTTACGAAAATTATTTGCAGTCAGCAGCGCTATCGCTACTACGCATGCTCATAAAATTATTTCCAGCAGAAAAATTATTTGCACTCAGTTATTTGCAGGTAAATTAACCAATGAGAATTCGGGTAGAAACGAAATAAATAATCATGAGTAATACGAGCAACAAATTGCTGCAACATTGTTGCGTTGCAACTTGAATCGCGTTGTTGCACGTATTACCACCCACCTTAAACATTGTCACGCAACAATGATTTTATTGCAAGTTGAATCAGCATCTTGCAGCAAGTAGAACTGGAGTCGACTTTTCTTCAACAAATTTTTTCAACTTGTAACAAAATCATTGTTGCGTGACAATGTTTAAAGTGCCAATATGCAGCGAAATTTCACCCCAGTTTTTTATGATTGCATTTGAAAGATTTGCATACTTTTTAGAAAAGTATGATTTTCCTTGAGAGTGCTTATCGAAAGTACTTAATAAAAATTTGCACTTGCATGTGTGTAGCTCTGACTGGTCACTAAACATGTGTAGCTGGGTGTAAAATATTTGGACTATCCTAAAATTGACGCTATTTCAAAACGTCATTATGCAGTGTGATGTCATAAGTATGACATTTGCATATCAAACAAACCTGAATATCTCCAGAATGAAGCAAGGAAACGAAATTCTACGAAAGATGTTATGTTGTCATTTTAAGTGTTCTTTCAAATGCAATCATAAAAAACTGGGGTGAAATTTCGCTGCAACGCTATTCAACTTGCAACGCAACAAAGTTGCGTTTAAGAAAATCAACGGCAGCCGAGTGATCAGACCATCCTCAGCGACCTCCTTCAATTTATTCAAACCATACACTAATCGTCAGACTTTCATATTTCAATTAATCCACTGCTGTCTAGGATGTCTGAGGGTTCTCTCTTTCACGAGTAAAATCGTCTCATTCATCTGTCGTTGACGTAAAATAATAAAGGAGCTAGCCATTTTTGGCCGGCTCATACAGACAGGAATGAGTTAATCACTTGTCAGCCCATTGCTGTCTAGGATGTCTGAGGGTTCTCTCTTTGACGAGTAAAATCGTCTCATTCATCTGGCGTTGACGTGAAGTAATAAACGAGCCCTTTTTGGCCGGCTCATGCAGGCAAGAATGGGTTAATCACTTGTCAGCCCAATGCTGTCTAGGATGTCTGACGGCTCTCTCTTTGACAAGTAAAATCGTCTGGCGTTAGACAGAGTGAAAAAAAAGAATAGAGGGCCGTTTTGGGCAGGCTCAGGCAATGGGTTAACCTACCCTCTTGAGCTTTCCTCGCATCTTCTTCAAACTTCAGCAGCCGTTCTTCAAGCTTTTTCTTCTGCAGCTCAGCAGCTTCACGTTCTTGCTTCACACGTAAAATAGTTTGTCTGCAAGTACATAAATTATTAAGAACAAAATTACCAAGAGGGCACGACTCCTCTGCCAGCGAGCCATCCCGCTAACCAGGCCAGCTAAGCAGATCTACATAACGTCTTACAGTTAATTATATTCTTTATATCAGGAACTCTATATTATTTTGTCCTGGTGCAAGTCACGCTACTTCTCTGGCCTTTTTAGAATTTTCATTTTCCATAAAAATTTGTTGATCAGAGCAGTTGTATAATAAATCTCTTGTAGGATGTTTTGGTGTGTAGTATCGCTGTGTGTTTTTGCTCGTTGTTTGTATTACTCGCCCTGCGGGCTCGTCAAAATACGGCACAACTCGTGGAGAGATACATCTAATAAGATATATTTATTTATATTTACTTATCTACTTATTTATTTATTTATTTATTCATTTATTTACTTATTAACTAATTTATGTACTTTGTAATCCTCTTTTAGAGGGGTTAGGTGAACAGGAAGATAGAACTCTAACTTCAGTCATTAATTTATCACGCTTCAAAAATGATATGTTTGGACTACGTTGGATAACCGACTTCACTTTCTGCCCTGGAGTTACCACCGTTCCAGTTACATGGAAACTTAGTTCACTGGGTCTTACTACGTAACTAACCCAGTGAACTCCATTTCCTATATCCATCCCTATACCTGGAACGCTAACTTCAGTCATTATCACGCTTCAAAAGTGAAGTCAAAATTTTGTACTTATTACGTCGCTTCCAGCCCCCTGATGCGAACTGCGTCTTGGCCGCGTATATAGGGGAACTGAAGGCGACGTAATAGAGCTTGACTTCACCTTTTTGACCCAAAGTTAGCGTTCCAGATATGAGGGGAGAATGGGAGGAAATATGGAGTTCACTGAACTAACCTCTCCATCTGTTTGTTGTGTTTTTCTTCGCGTGCCTGTGCTTTCATCTGTTGTACTTCAATAGTGTCTGGCTTGCGTCTTCTCATGTACAGCTCGTGGTTTCCCATGCACAACGCCAAAATCCGTTTGTTAGTACGAAGTCGAGAAGCATAGAAAATGAAATCCTATAAAGACCCAAAATGTCGACAATGGTTACCGCCTGCAGTGACTGCCATACACAGGTAAAAACATAAATCGAAATATGGTATAGTAGGTTAATACTGCCGAAACAGAGAACGTAAGTGGTCTAACGTTTCGAGCGAAGGCCCTTCGTCAGAGAGAAACGTGTTCTCTCTGACGAAGGGCCTTCGCTCGAAACGTTAGACCACTTACGCTCTCTGTTTCGGCGGTATTAACCTACTATACCATATTTCGATTGTTGTTTCAACACTGCCTACGCAGCACACTACTTTTATTACATCATTTGGTAAAAACATAGCATGGTTACGACTGTATACGTTAGTATGTCTTAAGGTGGCCCCCTACGGTAATTTCAATAGGGAACTGGCAACTAGAAATAGTGTCGCTACGCATGCGCAAATAGCGATCTTGTGGATTCGAAATTCTATGACCGCGTCGACATAGATATTAGACTTGTAGATGTTTCTTCGGTGAATTTTGCTAAAATTTTGTAAATAAGTAGTTTATAAAAAGTTCTAAAGTATATATAATTTTAAAAAATTTTCATAAGACAGAACTTTTTTAAATCGATAATTTTTATAGCGAAAAATCTGTCCATACGACCCTCTTGGATTTTGTGCATGGATATTCTCCACAACAGTATCTATCATCTCAGCAATTTTTAAAAAATTTCACCGAAGCAAACTGAAGAGATGCCGCTTCAATTATGCAATATTTGAAAATATACCAAAGTTCCAACGTCATTATTACCATAACAGCAAATAATTGAACTTTTTGATAGATATTTTATATCTGCGATAGTTCTGCTATAGTAAGGTCTACTTAGTATTTATCTAACAAATTTTTAAACTTTTGAATAACATAAGATGAGCGTATGAAATAGCGCGTATTTATTGAAACTATAGGGAGCCACCTTAAGTGCCTATGAAACAAAAATTAGGTCTGTTTTATTTGAAAGAACATCTTTTGAAGTTTTTCGTTTCCTTGTTTTGTTCTTGAGATATTTCAGTTTGTTTGATAAGCAAATTAAACATTTTAACGTCACAAGGGCATAATGAGTTACTGAAAAAGTTATCTTTGCAATTATCACACCAAAATAATGCGAGGGAAGCATGTACGTGTGTTTCGCCCAGAATACTAAACATGTAGATTTTCAAGTGATTATATTTGACAATAGCAAAGATATATAACGTTTTTCGATAACTCATTATCCACGTTCACGTAGCAACATGCGACATTTACATCAAACAAACTGAAATATCTCAAGAACGAAGCAAGGAAACGAAAAACTTCAAAATATGTTACTCTATCATTTTAAGTGTTCTTTCAAATAAGACAAACTTAAGGTGGCTCCATACAGTTTCTTGAAAAATGGAAAATACAAGTTTGAGAGTCCAAAACACGTACATAAACAATTCGGAAAAAGAATAAAACTAAATGTTATGCATAATTAAACAGTCTGACGATCAAGAACTGCTGCCAAATAAATACCAACAGTTGTTGCTATGGTAACAATGACGTTTCAAAATGACTGCCAATTACCCTTCAAACTAATTTAATTCGAAAAAATCTTTGGTGACCCCCAATTTTTTTCCATTAAAACTTTTCTTGAAGTATGAGTAATCAATAGACCGATTTTAAAAAATTCTGTAGAACGAATAATTTTTCTCCCGGAAAATCATGCTTTGTTAATTTTTAAAAAATTTCGTTGTTTTTTCAGAATTAAATTAGTTTGACATGTAATTGGCAGCCATTTCGATACGTCGTTGTTGCCATAGCAACAACCGTTGCTATTTATTTGGTAGCAGTTTTTGATTGTCAGACTGTTTGCCTATGCATAACATTTAGTTTTATTCTTTTTACGAATTGTTTAATCACGTGTTTTGGACTCTCAAACTTGTATTTTCCATTTTTCAAGAAACTGTATGGAGCCACCTTAATTTCGTTTCATAGGCCAAACCTCAAATCCCTAATCTGAAACCCTAAATAAAAGCGCTTACCGGAGCTTTCTTGTCGATGGGTTTAATCACAAATTTCTTGTCATTAAAAGAAATATTCCTGATGTCACTCCATGGAAACCCTATCTTTGGAGTTAGTCTACGTAGAAAAAAGGAAAGACATTAGGCTCAAAGGAACCAATAGGAATTTAGCTAATACTGGTACAGTACTTTTGGTGGTTATATGAGAGTAAATGCAATTTACTCGAGGTTAGCAGCGAGCCATTGCACACCTGTCGGGAGGAAGATAACGATATCGCGATGTCGCAAATGCGCCCGTTCAACAGCCCGATGCACTATTCGAGACTTTAAGAAAACACAGCGACTACGACTACGGGAACGTGTTTGAACAATAGATTTTTATGTCATATACATATACGGTCCCAAGAGTAATTTTCATGCCGTCGTGACTCTGTTGACAACGTAGAAAAAGCATTTTTACGTTGTAAAGACAACCCGAAACCTGAGTCACTATACAGAAGCTTAACATTACTCTCGCGACTACCATAGATTGAACAAGTGTTTTTCTTCAAGAATTTAAGAACAAAACGAGTCCGTGCGATTATGTATCTTGAAATTTGAATGTATAAATACACCACCATTTAATACCACTGTTAAACTTTCTACCGTAGCCGTAGTCCGTTGTCTGAATCTGAAAGTCCCTATTAAAGCGTCTCAGCGGCGAGACAAGTAGCATCTGCAAGGGTGACTAAAGCTACGGTTACACACATCGATTTGTGTCGCAAGGTATTGCGAGATAAATCGGTCACCCAGCTACACACATCAATTTGTGTTGAAGAAAAATCAAGTTTAAAAATAAACCAAGGACGGGCGGAGCTTGAACAAAATAAATTTGGCATGATTGCAACACAAATCGGCAACAGGTATGTTACACTTGTCGATTTGTGCGGCGTTACTTATGATATTGATTACCTTGCGACCAAATGTTTAAAAGAACGTGATAAAAGTATGGTTTCCATGATTATACGTATTTTTTGAGTTAGAACGACGACAATATCAATGCAGAAAAGCAGGGGAGAACTGCGCAGTTGGTCTTAGGGGGATATAACTCAGACTGGGGGATCGCTGAGACCGTGACACCGATTTTCGTTGCAAGTTTTTGATCCCTTATCAAAAACTTGCAATGCTTCAGCAACGCATAAATCGGTGTAGACTGGGTATGTTACACACACCGATTTATCCCGTAATGCCGTTGCGACACAAATTGGCGACATAAATCGTTAAGATTAAATATATTAGCTGTGACGAAGAATGTCTCGGCTGTGAGTCTGATATAAATAGCTGTACTGACACAGTGCGTCACATTTGCCATTGTCGAGTCTCTGTGAGAAGACTGGTGAAGATAGCTGTGACGTTGCGTCACATTTGCTGTGGGGTGGTGTGCTGCATTCTAGAGTCAGATAGCAGTCGGAAAACTTGCCATGTCCGAGTCTCTGAGAGCAGACTGGTGAAGATAGTTGTGACGTTGCTTCACGTGTTCCGTTGCTGGATATAAGTTGTAGCCAAATGAACCATTGGGCACATTTGCGTGGTTTGCCGTGCCGAGTCTCATGTGCAGCTGCTTTACTGTATCTATTGTCCCACCCACCCACCAACTCCCTTGTAAAAAAGGCGTAAAGATACATATCTGGTTGACTAGATCGGTGTGACAGGTCACAGGTGCCAGAGGTTCTCTCTCCTCCGCAGAGGTTCTTTCGGAGATCGGCTATGTCAGGGATCATTATAAGTAATACTGGGCATTTCACTCGATTACATAGCATGTTCTAGGGATTTTTGGTGAAGGAAAATTCGAGTGTAGAATATATACATTTTAAGACCAAACCGGGACCAGTTGCGAAAAATGCAACTACACAGGCCTTCCGGCAGGAATTGAACCAACGACCTTGCGATTCTAGTGCAATGCTCTGACCACTGAGCCACGGAGGCCGTTGCCGAGAGCTTGATTGCGAGTTCTGTATATAATAAGGTGGCAATGCCAGGAGAGAATTGGGTTTATTAGAAGAAATATTAGGCATTTCACTCGTGGTTTGCCGTGCTGAGTCTCATGGGCAGCTGTTTTACTGTATCTATTGTCCCACCCACCCACCAACTCCCTTGTAAAAAAGGCGTAAAGATACATATCTGGTTGACTAGATCGGTGTGACAGGTCACAAGTGCCAGAGGTTCTCTCTCCTCCGCAGAGGTTCCTTCGGAGATCGGCATGTCAGGGATCGTCGGAGATGCGGCGAAATCGTCAGCTGGACATAAAGAATGCGGGCGGGATTTTCCGTTGGACTAGTTTCACCCGCACTATTTATGTCCAGCTGACACCTCCAAGCATCTCCGACGACCCCCGAAACCTCCAATCTCCGAAATTTAGCCTCTGCGGAGGAGAGAGCCAGAGGTTGACCCATGGCACAGTTGCCATGCAAAGCAACTAGATGCTGTTTCAGGGGAACGTGTAAACTGGCACCTACCCTCCACAATAAGGATGATATGCTGCTCATTGAATCTCATTGCACGTTTTAATTGGATGCGTGCCTGGCCTCCCCCAAACAGTGTAACAAGACCAAATACTGTACTGTACCCAATTTCAAAATTGCCCCAGGTCATATCTGATACTAAAACCAGATGCTCTCTTTCAGGATGTGATGGCCATTTTCCAAGATTGTTTGTACAGTTTCTCTAGCAGCTGGCTATTTTTGACAACATTGCTGTAAAGTGGCTTATGAAAAAAGTCAATAGGCATCTATAGAGAACGTCCAATTGCCTATAGACCTCTTCTTAGTGCCTATGGAGATCTATTAGGTATTCCAATTGCCTATAGAAACCTATAGAATCCTATAGGTTGGCCTGTAGACTGCTCTATAGGTCACCTAGACTTTTTTTGTTAGCAGCCATACTTACTTGTCATCTTTCTCATAAACATTCAGGCCCAAAGCATCAACACCAAGCCACAAGCATGTCCCCTTCTTGTTCTTGATTTCAAAGTAACTTACACCGTACATTTCTAAATCCTGAGCAATCTTTAAGTATTCCGTCATGGAATCTTCCCTGAAAATAACAAAGTAAAAAAACACAGAAGTTATAAACCTACATCACAAACTCAGTTTTTCAAGGGTTTTTTCCCTATTTTTGTAAAAACAAATATACCACGTACTTGGTCACATCTTTGTGCTCTTTCCACCACTTGACAATTCTTTCCTCCCACTCCTCTTTGGACATTTTATGCTGCTCATAGACACTAGAAAACACAACATTAACAATATGAAGTACTGTACTGTACTGTACCAGTATGTACTGTACTGTACATAGTACTGTACCAGTATGTACTGTACTGTACATAGCACCACTACAATATTTTTATTAGGGGGTAAGATAGATGTAGCTTTATTATATCCTCACAATTAATCATCCAATCAAATGTCTACATTAGCATCATGTGCCAGCCCAATATTTTACAATGTAGGACAACTACATATTGGGCAGCAACCTTTGGACAGGTGCACAAGGTGTATTTACTTGCCAATTGCACGATTATTTGTTTGATATAATAAAACACATATTGGATTCAACTTCACCCAATATGGAAAATATTTAAGTCTCAAATTTTAATATTAGGCTCAACCTTCGGTCTCGTCCAATATTGAATTTTCAACTTAAATATTTTGCCATATCAGGCTTAGATGAATCCAATAAGTTATATTAATAGTTGCATGTAGCAAAGGCCATTACATGACACTGCCTAGATTAATGTCTGAAAGCTTCTCCCTTCAATGAGTAAAATTGTCTGGTATTAGACAAAGCAAAATACATGTAGTGGTGGCTGTTTTTGATAGACAGATGTACAGTACAGTAATTTTGGCCAGTCATAAATTGACTAGGACCAGTCATTATTTTAATTTGATCCCTGCACAACCACAATGGGCCATTTGCACAATGACGTGAGATGGCTGCCAGGTGTTGGGTGACTACAACTACCAGAATGCTTTGCCAGTATTCTAGGGTTTTGGCTAAAAGGAATGACTCAAAGGGACCCATCTAACTAGTCATTTTGTGGCTTTTCCAAAATATGTCATCAAATATGTTTTTCCAAAAGCTAGGGAGTAAACTGGATTTTTGATTAGGGTAAGGGTTTATGTTGTGGTTACCGTATTTTCTGGGCGATAACTCGTGGGTTATCTCTTAATTTTGCTAGGAAACATAATTAGTTTGGGTAATAGGGTGGTGCAGGTAATCTGTCGAATTCTTAAGATGACGCCATCATGAAGACTGGAGACCAAGGATTCTACTTTCATCTTTCAACTACTGGTACTGTACTTTTTTAAAATTTTGTGGTCCCAAACCAAGGGAGCACGCCAGACTGACCTGTATTTCTTCTTCTTTGTTCAGCGTTCCTTTGTTTATATTCAGCCATTTTGAATAATACAGTATATTCATTAGTGTATCGCAGGTGTGGGCTATGGCTCACTAATGATATATACTGCATTATTCAAAATGGCTGAATATAAATGAAGGAACGCCGAACAAAGAAGAAATACACGTCAGTCTGGTGTGCTCCCTTGTCCAAACCTATTATTAGCAACTGTGGGTTATCCAATGGTGCAGGTAATACGCTGATTTATTTCTCCAAAAGTAACATTTTCATTGCTGTGCGTGTATACGCTGTGCGGGTTATCACCCAGAAAATACAGTAGGGTTTATGTTCTATGGTTAAGGTATCGAAAAGATTGCTCAAATCTTGAGACTCACTGAAACATGATGACAAATTTGGGAAAAACAAATCTGATGACATATTTTGGAAAAGCTATGAAAGGACTGGACGAGTCCTTTTGCATCATCCCTCTTAACTGAAATCCTAGAATACTGGCAAAGCATTCTGGTAGTTCTAGTCACCCAACACCATCTTGAATCATCGTGCAAATGGTCTATTACAGCAATTTGATACACTGGATGAGACCTGCAGCTTACCGATGTGGAAGAAGTCTATCACTGGCAAGAAATCCTGGCTTATATGAAGAATCTGTCTGGTCACCATACTTTGCTTGACACTAAAATTAAATCAAATGAATTGCTAGGAACAGTCACTGAAGAAGCAGCAGACAGACCTGGGTCTGATCAGCATGACAACCAACACATTGCAAGGCTGTCTGGGTGTTTCCCTCGTGTTGGGTGCATTACTGCAGTAAAATTAAGGAAATAAATCTGAGACCATTTTTGGCCTGCACAGGCATCATATTATATGCAACAGCTTTATAACTCATTGCTGCCTAGGTAGCTTGTGAAAACAGATGTGTCATGTCTGTCTGAGGGTCATTCCCCCTGCAAAATCATCTGGTGAAAACCACAGTAAATTAGAATAAAGAAGTTGTTTTCAGTGTTTTGACCATTTCAGGCAGTTTACAAGAGCAGATTGGCAGTCACTTATCCAAGTTCGTATACATACCCTGTGTAACAAGGCTTAACTTTATCCAAGGACGGATTTTCTGGGGGGGTGCAGGGGGGGGGGGGGTGCGCACCCCCCAAAAATTTTGTGCACCCCCCCCAGGAACTTTTCCCACCCCCCTAGAGAAATTTGCACCCCCCCAAAAATGTAAATGCTCATAAAACTAACCCCAAAATGCACGTAGGACATTACTGGCATGTTGCATCTTGTTGCTAATGACTGAAGGCGAGCCTTGTGACACGGGGTTAGTACTAGCCAAGGATGGATTTTCAGACTTTGCTCTGGGGGGGTGCCCAAAATTCGGGGGGTGCGAGAGCATGCTCCCGCGGAAATTTTTTGATTTTGAACTCTCTGAAACGCGTTTTCCTGCTAGCTTCTATATTTCTCTGCCCACAGCTGGCAGCTCATATGCACTTAAATTTAAACCTTGACACATGCACTAGTAATTACTACCATACTCACAGCGTAAGATCCAAGCAACACTGCTGTCTCTGGGGGACAGTAAACGTCATCAGTCAGTAAGCCATCTTTGACTTGTAAAAAGAACAACCGCTAGAAAGAAAAAAGAAAACAACATGCTTGCAACCACTTGACTACTGAAGATTTCCCCCTTTAGTTTCCTCCCCATAAAACAAAGGTGGCAGTGGGAGGGGAGGGGGAGAGGGACCCAAGTTTACCCACTCCATCACAGTTTACCCACTCCACCCAAGTTGGCCCACTCCACCTGAGTTTGCCCACTCCACCTGAGTTTGCTCACTTCTTCCCAATAAGAGCCCACAGAGTTGCCTGGGAAGGAGGCTGGAAAATCAAAAAATTTAATATTAATTACAATAGACACAGTATTTACACATTTCTTCTATATTTCTTAATTATAAGATTGGAAAATATAGCATTTGCCTACAGCTTGGGGGGTTGGTGTGGGCCCTTACGAAAAATTCCTATAGGATCCTATAGGAATTCCTATAGGAATTTCAATTCCTATAGGAATTCCTATAGGAATTTTTAATTCCTATAGGAATTCCTATATGAATTTTTAATTCCTATAGGAATTCCTATAGGAATTTTTCGTAAGGGGGGCAAAGGTATTTTCATGACTTGTGATTACGGTAGGTATTATTTGCACTTTGTGAATCGTAGTTTAAAAAAAAGCCATTCTGTGATTAATATGTGTTCTGTACGTGTATCATGAAGAGCTGAAAAGCTGGCTAGAAAACTGAGATTTAACCGATATTTTACCTCAAATTGTGAACTTCTACATCGGGTCATTCCAGAAAAGATCCATACCTCCCCCCCAGAGGAAATGTGTGCCATCCAGGGAGGGGAGGGGGGTAAATCTACTTCTGATAATAGTAAAATGTACTAGGACATCTGAAGGAGGGGGGGGAGGGGGCCAACTTCACATTTCCTCCATGGGGGAGGTCTGGATGTTTTCTGGAATGACCCATTCTTCAACCCCAGTAAAGAATAAAGGTCAATAAACTTCCTTTATCTTTCTTGTCTTTCTTCGTATTTCCAATCTCAAAGTCTCAACATTTTTCGTCAGTGGGTGAGCATGGGGAAGACCTCCGTAATGCCTCACTTGATTTTGCAGTAGATTACCATTGTCATACTTACTGTGACTCAAGATCCTAAATTGAACCCATGCGTTTATTAATGATAATTGTGAAAATGAAATTTTGTTCTTTGTGATACGCGAGCACACAAAAAAAAGATTGTAAACTCATGACAAGTCCCTCCCCCCTTGCTCCCCTGCCCCCCCCCCCCCCCTCCCCTTCCAACTAGTATTTGGTGTGATCTTTTCAGTAATGATGTACAATTTGATTAAAATGCAGGAAGTTATGAATAAAAACCATTAGTAGCTCAAACAGTCATGTTCTCAGTACTTATAACTCAAGTAGTAGCTGTCAAAATCCAGTCAAAAACTTCACATGCTCTCAGAGAAAGACATGTTTTGTAACATGACACCATAAAAGAATTATGTTCAACAAATGCACTACTTAAGACCATGCATGGAAGCTGGAGGCTATATGAATGATCTTTAATCTAATTTAAGCTGCCATGTGGTCCCAGCTCACAAAACCAAATAGCCAGGCTTTGATTTTAGCCCATTGCTGCCTAAGACATCTGGGGGTTCTTCCTTTGACAAATAAAGACTTAGTAAAAATTCATCTAGTCTTGACTTTTATGATTGTATTTTGAAAGGACACTTAAAATAATGAAGAGAAAACATATCCGGTTCTTGAGTTATTCAACTTTACATAACTACTGTACCAGGCCCGGCGGAAGCTCTGGAGAAGTGGAGTGGCTAGGGGGGGTCTTGCATGCCCCAGAAAGGCATTTTTGGAGAGTTCTGAGAGGAATTTCTGAAAAATCAATCGGTAAGACAACGGGTGATATTCAGGCATTTAAAGAGAAAATTCACGACAATGTAAGGCATTTGTTGCATTAAATGGCTTTTTAACCTGCCAGATTTATTTGCTAATAGAATGTTTAAGCTTCACCTTGGTACACCGAACTACAAACTGCAGCCTGCAGGCAAAGGTAAAATTGTTGTTTAAAAAACAATAAAAAGAAAACAATCTTCCCACATTAAACTAAAACATAAAATAACCTTCATGACAGGAAAAAGCAAAATGCAAGATGACGAGTGGTAAAAAAAACTCTACCAATAAAAACAACTCTCTGAATAAATTAGCCATAACGTTACGCCCGTGAGGTAACGAGAAAGAAAAACTTGGTGCTTAACTAAGTATTCCTTGACAAATATCATTCTGGACTTCGTTTTCAAGATTGCAGCACCTTATTGTAATAAAACTTAAAAATTTTATATCACTATTTTTATATATTTTTATATATTTTTAAAAGTATTTATGTCAGCAAAAACATTTGACCAAAAAGTAGGGTGGCCATGGCCACCCCTGCCACCCCAGCTCCACCGGGCCTGTACTGTACATATATACAAACATGATGTCACCATCTGAAAATTTAAGAAATGGTTTATCGTTTGGTGTGCTCCATCAGGTTATGGATGCTTGTGGGAAGTTCCTCTCCAATGTCCCAGAAGTCCATCCATAACTCAATGGAGCACACCAAACCAATTGAACCATTTCTTTTATAACAGAGAATCAGACACAGAATAATGAAAAACAATATTTATTTCACTGATTATAAACAGGTAATTCTCATTACCTTTGAACTTACTATGCTCCATATATTGCTCTATGGAGCACGCACAGTAGCCAATCAGAAACACCATTATATTACATCTATGTTACAAATGTAATATAGCTATGGATTCGATCTTTAATAAAAATATTCTGTAGAATATATTCTGTGTTGGAAATTAGGACCAATTCTATCTTGGGTTGGTCTTCACATGGGACTCGTGTCCTGTTGACCATTCCTTCAATCATGTTCAAGTATTGCATTCTTTATTTACTGTATATTTGCATTCTTGCATGGTTGTAAAGTTAATGAATAAAATAAATGCTATCAAATACTTCATAGAACCCTACAGAATATTCTATGGGATTTAAAAACTCCATAGAAAATTCCAGAGTCCCAAAATCCAATAGGTAGAATATCTCACGATATATTACCAAAACTGAGGATGCGAGGCATGGCCCAAAAAAAACATGTCATGATTTCCACCAAAACTGATTAACAAACACATCTGCATTCCTTAAGGCAGTTTTCCACTAGGTGACATTTGTCGACCGACTCGACATTTTTCTTTTGTCTTGGCTAATTAGTTCCACTCGAGAGCTTGCAAGACAAAAGAAAATGTTGCTTTGCATGACATTTTTCACCTAGTGGAAAACCACCTTTAGCCTTTGAAATTGACACTGTGAGATCACTGCAATTCCATTTGTTACTTCTGAATTCTCCAGCCAAAAATGTTTAGCAATGCAGACAAATTTAATTAATTCTTTGAACGTTTTCATGGCGATAAAGTAATATAAATAAGTTTTGTGGAAACACCACGTAAAATATTTTTCTGCTAAGCTTTTGGCCTGTTGACTCAGGCCTTCATCAGATCAAATGAAGGCGTGAGTCAGCAGGCCGAAAGCTTAGCTGAGAAATATTTTACATGGTGTTTCAGCAGACAAATTTGTTAATATTTTGGGCAGAAATCACGATGTGGTTTTTTAGAGGCCATACCATGCATCATCAGTTTTGGTAACAACAGCTAGCCAATAGTGATACCTGGATTCTCAGCATAATTATAAGCCAGATAATTAAAACAGGAATAACCACAAACTTACCTGTGTAACATCTTGTATAAGCTCTTCACTCACATCTTCAGGGAAGAATTTAGCACGGAATTTGAATTGAAATGGTGTTTCCTTTTTGATATCTTGACCTAAAACCTGTAGTGATTAAAATACAACATGACTGAGTTGACATCAGATAACTGTTTTAATGATTCACTACCAATTAGTTTGGCCAATTAATCTGCTTTGCCAATTAATTGACAGGGCAAACAGAAATTTCTGTTGGACACCTGCAATTTACATCCCAATAAGCAACCAATTTTTTTGACTGGCTTATACAAAAAGCATTCAAACTATTACAAGCCTCAAAATAGAAAGGTTTATCATCTCTATTTTTAGTTTTCCAGAAATTATAATAGTAATTATCTTGAGTTTATATACAATATTGCATTATAGGGTGCGATTGAAGCTGTTTGACAAAACAACCATTTTGTTATAATTGGATTCACTTTTTTGATTGTCAAAAAATTAGTTGGGCTTTCATTTTCTAAATCAGAGTCAATATTATTCATACATATTACAGTATATTAAAGTTTTCTTCTTTACAGTACTAGATCCCAAGGATAGTGCAAAGTTTCTAGCAGGGCTGTAGTGGACTATATGTAAGTGCATGGCAGGTTGTGACTCGGTTCATGCCGAAAGTGCGACAATGTCTAGGGGGGTCTGGGGGCCTTCCCCCCCCCCCTGAAAAAAATTGAAATCTGGAATCTCTGAAATGCCATTTTATGCATTTTGGGGAAATATTTTAAAGAATTTTTTTGTCAATTTGTATATCAAACACTGATTTCAAATAGTGGGTTATGGCACATTTTGATAATGAAAGTAATGTTATGTAAACTGACATTTTTATCAGTGTTTTCCCACTTGTATCACTGTTATATATGTTCAAGTCACTTAAACAATTTTTATGGCATCATGGAACGTCTATTATTAATTTATATTACATATTACAATCTGTCATAGTCCAGGTAGGTATAAGTTATTTATATATTGGCATGTTAATTCTGCATTGTGTATATTGTTAAAATATTAAAAAAAAATGGCTGCAGTAAAATAATGCCACACCCACAACGGCCCTATCTAGTCAAAGATAATAAAAATTTTTGCCATGTGTATGGACAGAGTTGCCAGCTCCTGCCAGCCCATTTTCTTGAGCAAAGCCCAAGTTAATTTAATACAAGCCAAAAGTCAGACAAACAATTCAAAATAACCCAAATTACGATCGTGTGATGATTATGTTGCTAGCTTCACGTTATTATTGTAGCCTTGCGAATCGTCTGCCCAATCACGCGCTAAGTTCACTCACAATACTGCAAAGTTTCTGTGAAACTTTGCACTAAAAAGGGGTACCATATTTGAAAGTTGTAAACTGCTGAGATTTTCAGTAATGGAAAACTGACGTTTTGAGCTGAGCCCTTCATCAGACTGATGTAATAAACACCTCAGCAATTTACCACCATTTCACTTTGCTCTATCTAAAACACTGCCTACATGTGCACTCGCTTTGATACCATATTTACTTGATTAAGCACCACTCCCAAATGCGTGCCACAGTTGAGATCAAAAATATTAAGAGCACCACCCTTGGGTAAGCGCTGCATTTATTTATAAAATGCAGCACTCCCAAATACGGAACTTTCCCTACTCCATTATTTTACTCTGTCTAACACCAGATGATTTTACTCATCAATAAGAGAGCTCCTGGAAAGTTGGGAGTGGCAGGGTTAATCAACACATAATTACCAGACTGTTATAAACATTCAGTTGTCCTTCAGCAGCGTATATATGTGAAGAAGAATTTCAAATGAAGTTGAACCACTGCTGTAGAGAAAAGTTTTCTGACTGCCTCAGCTAGGAGTCCCAATAGTTCAGTGGTAGAGCACTGGCAAGGTTCGAAATAACGTTCAGAAAATATACCTAATTTTGTAGGCTGTTTTTTGTAGGTCAAAATTTTTGCCAGCTGTTTCCCAAGCAGTAAAGTTATGTTCTGGACCAGAGACTTTGGGTTCGATCTCTGGTTGGGGCAGTCAGAAAACTTTTCTCTACAGCAGTGACTGAACTTCATTTGAAATTCTTCTTCTTCACTACTAGACTATTGAGCCAAACTAAAAAATAAGTGCAGTACAACTAAACCTAAGTCAGTCTCGGAAATGTTTGCAATGTTTTTCAGTTCAAAGTGGGAATATTTATCTCACTACAGCCAGGTTTCCATCAGATCATCCCAATTATTTCAATCGCCTAAATCTCTCCAATCAGACTAGAGATAATCTTGAACCTCTCTTGAATCACCAAATCAGATGATTGGGATGATTGGGGTGAGTGAGTTTTAAACTTTTCTAAACTTGTTTCTGAACTTAAAATCTGTGATGGCCTTAAAAACATTTTTCTCACTCAAAAGCGTACACCAGAGCCCTCATGCCCAAACATGGCCACACACCCCGCCCAGCATGGCGGCAGCCCTGATGATTCACATAAAATTACAGTCATTTTGAATTTTAATACATTAAGACACCAATTTCGATATTGGTCCTCGAATAAAACGATTCAACTCAATTCAATTCATACTATTTGTCTCGCGAGGTTCCACAGTAACTTTAAAATCGGCTTTGAGGCGACTAAATTTAGAAAAGCCTCGTCGGTATCCTAGAAATGCACATCAACATTCAACACAGCTGCGACTGGGACGTGTAATTTTGAAACGATTTCGTTTATTCAAAAATCTTATTAGTTAGGCCGTTGAATTAGCATGACACAGACGAAGAAATTGGCTGCCAATTACGTAACATTACTATAGCAAAAAAATCGTGAAAATAAATCAAAATTTGTCGATAAAAACCCCAGCGCTTCCTTCCGATAAAAGCCAGTTCAGTCGACCCAAGCCCCTCCTTTGGCCGTCCGGCCCTTTCCAACAATGGCTTCTTAATTTGAGATTAATAACTTTAATAAATCTTTGCGACAATTCACCAATATACACCTTAAATATATACCTAGCGCACTGTTTTGTAGTTTCTACGGATAAACGCGAAAAAAAACAAGCGACTACGTCCGGTGTATTTATACTTTAAGTTTATAAGGCACGAATGTCGGGTAGAATTTATGTAGTTCTCTATATAAAATCCTCTTACCTTCTTGTTCAACTTCAGCCACGTTTGAAGTCCTTTCGTATCGGTGTACTGTAAACCAAAGAACCAAATTTCCCGGAGGCCGATAGTTTTGACAACCTGAGTGATTTTTTCAATCAAAAAGAACGTGGGATAATTTATTATGTGAGAATATAAACTGCTAGAGGGGCTCTTGGAATGACTTATGGGAAATTAGAAATTTCAAAAGCGACGTGCCAAAGCGGTGTTCCCAATGAATTAAGCAAAGTCGTTCGGCGTACCTGGTCGAAGAGTTGCTTTCCCGTAGTGTTTGGCTGGATAGCAAACTCCAATTCAGCGTCCATAGTCGTAACGCGAACATTGACCTGTCAAAGAACAAAAGTTTTCCTAATCGTCGTGTGTACAGTACGGAAACACAAGAAGTTTTATGAAGAACGAAACATGCACGAACCAACACACGAGTGTGTAGTGTGGGACATCGAGAGCACGTTCAAACATAAATATTATAATCACATACACACATTTAATACGAGCTAATAAATTAGAAGAATATATATACAAAACGATCGCTCTTACAGATTTTGGCATCTTGATTCTTGGGTGATAGTCAGACGTTGACCAACTTCCTTTATACAGAAAAAGAGATCGTAAAGAACAGATATAAAATACAGATTTATTACTCGAACAACTCTGTCTGTCCAAATCGATGAAGTCTTAGGAACAGTTCTCGTTGCGGTCAAAGCGCTGGACTTTGGGCTACAAATCAACGACGAGATGGTTCGGACTTCGGCGTTCACAGTCGAACCAAGAAAGTCCAAGGACGAATTTCAAACAAATAAAAAGCCGATCGCAACAAGACTCTATTGTTTCGAGAATCTAGAACACCACGAAGTACAAACACACCGTTTTCCAACGCCGTATTTAACAAGTTGCAAGAAATACCTGTAAAAAGACGTATTACTCTTCTCTTTGGCTATGGTCGACGAGATCTGGCAAAGTCGAAGCCGAGGAAAGGGTGTGGTACTGGAACGAGATACGCTCGACTGAGCCCCTTGAAATTTGCTCGCCTAAAATGTATCCCCCAAATATCATTTACAGGGGGCGAAAGCTCCGGTGTTACCTTCCGTGATGTGTCGGGTTTTGTATAAAACTGAATATAAAAAGCAGGTTATATCGCTGTGTTGATGTCTTCGTTAAGATATATTAAAGATCGATTTCAAAATTATTCAAGGTAGAGGAATGAATATGAACAGGGTTAGGATAGCAACATAGATTGGGTTGCATAGCAACTGATTTAGCTTGCGAGCAAAGTCATGTGGCATATTGTGTTCTATCTAATTCACTAGGTATTTACCGAGCGTCGAAAAACCTCTGGCACCCAGGGTACGTACTACGTATTTGATGATTTTTCTGGAATAAAATGCGCTTTCCAAGTGTTTTGGGAAATGTGAAAGAAAGAAAGAAAGAAAGAAAGAAAGAAAGAAAGAAAGAAAGAAAGAAAGAAAGAAAGAAAGAAAGAAAGAAAGAAAGAAAGAAAGAAAGAAAGAAAGAAAGAAAGAAAGAAAGAAAGAAAGAAAGAAAGAAAGAAAGAAAGAAAGAAAGAAAGAAAGAAAGAAAGAAAGAAAGAAAGAAAGAAAGAAAGAAAGAAAGAAAGAAAGAAAGAAAGAAAGAAAGAAAGAAAGAAAGAAAGAAAGAAAGAAAGAAAGAAAGAAAGAAAGAAAGAAAGAAAGAAAGAAAGAAAGAAAGAAAGAAAGAAAGAAAGAAAGAAAGAAAGAAAGAAAGAAAGAAAGAAAGAAAGAAAGAAAGAAAGAAAGAAAGAAAGAAAGAAAGAAAGAAAGAAAGAAAGAAAGAAAGAAAGAAAGAAAGAAAGAAAGAAAGAAAGAAAGAAAGAAAGAAAGAAAGAAAGAAAGAAAGAAAGAAAGAAAGAAAGAAAGAAAGAAAGAAAGAAAGAAAGAAAGAAAGAAAGAAAGAAAGAAAGAAAGAAAGAAAGAAAGAAAGAAAGAAAGAAAGAAAGAAAGAAAGAAAGAAAGAAAGAAAGAAAGAAAGAAAGAAAGAAAGAAAGAAAGAAAGAAAGAAAGAAAGAAAGAAAGAAAGAAAGAAAGAAAGAAAGAAAGAAAGAAAGAAAGAAAGAAAGAAAGAAAGAAAGAAAGAAAGAAAGAAAGAAAGAAAGAAAGAAAGAAAGAAAGAAAGAAAGAAAGAAAGAAAGAAAGAAAGAAAGAAAGGAAAGAAATGAAAAAACTACATGTGTAAACTAACTTCTAGATCGTCGAAGTGCTGTGGAATGTTCTGTGTAATCTCTTAATCTCTTTACTCTTTACAAGAAAAAATATTTATTCATCCTTTTAGTCTTGTCAAAGAAAGGTAACCGGTTAGTTTACTAGTAATTGCTTGAGTAAACATGTAGTTCATAAAGTATTAGATTAAAAAGGTCAAACATTCTTCACGTAACAAAGAGATAAGGGTACTGCAATCGATTTGCTTTTTGGGAACTAGAAATTTATTCTGGTGACCAGCTGATCCCGATTTGTCGTTGGCGAGAACTTCTGGATACTTTGCAACACTTTGCGACAAGCTTGCGATACTTTGCAACACTTTGTCGCACGTTTGCGATACTTTGCAACACTTTGCGACAAGCTTGCGATACTTTGCAACACTTTGTCGCACGTTTGCGATACTTTGCAACACTTTGCGACAAGCTTGCGATACTTTGCGACACTTTGCGACAAGCTTGCGATACTTTGCAACACTTTGTCGCACGTTTGCGATACTTTGCAACACTTTGCGACAAGCTTGCGATACTTTGCGACACTTTGCGACAAGCTTGCGATACTTTGCAACACTTTGCGACAAGCTTGCGATACTTTGCAACACTTTGTCGCACGTTTGCGATACTTTGCAACACTTTGCGACAAGCTTGCGATACTTTGCGACACTTTGCGACAAGCTTGCGATACTTTGCGACACTTTCCAACATTTTGCAACACTTTGCGACACTTTGCAACACTTTGCAACACTTTGTAACACTTTGCAACACTTTGCGACACTTTCCAGCATTTTGCAACACTTTGCGACACTTCGCGACAAGCTAGTGACACTTTGCGACAAGCATGCGACACTTTGCGACAAGCTAGTGACAATTTGCGACAAGCATGCGACACTTTGCAACACATTGCAACACTTTGCAACACTTCGCGACACTTTGCAACACTTTGCGACAAGCTGGTGACACTTTGCAACACTTTGCGACAAGCATGCGACACTTTGCAACACTTTGCGACAACCTTGCAACACTTTGTAACATTTTGCAACGCTTTGCGACAAGCATGCGGCACTTCGTAATAGGTCGCGACTCAATTCAAAGTTTTCGGCGATACTTTGCAACTGAATTAGAAGCTTGCACAAACCTTTTAGACTTTTATAATAACGCCATTTTAATTTTTCTTGTCTGTATATATGCATCTAAATTTCGTCATTCGAGCATTGTTGGAAAACAAAGATTCTTTTAAATTGCAGACACGCTAAATGAAGCAAAAAGGCTTCTTTATACAATATTGTTGTTTCGTATATTTTTGCTGTACAAGCTATCGTAAGTTAAACTCAGAGAAAAACTTTGAGCCCCAAACGTGACTCGAACCCACGATAGATCGAGGTTGTTTTCGATATTAGGGACCTTAAGATCTACGACGTCAACCTGAAAGACGACGTCCTTTAAATAAAATAATTGTTTTTGCAAAACAAAGAGAATTAATAATTTGTAGTTTCCAGAGTAATTTCAACACCGCCCTCGTTCTTTATACAACGCCATTTAGAGCATTTTAACGCCTTCAGGACGACGTCAACGGCTAAAAGATCATGAGAACTGTTGCTTAAGATTGACTTCAATACAGGCACCACAAGCACTTTAGCAATACTGGGGAGTTTTGGAAGTCGTTAAACTAGCGTCAGAGATCAAATATAAGTCAGTTAACCGCGACTTCTTTAAATTGTAGGGTTCATGTTGCTTTTTAACCGCCGTCGTCGTCCAGCATCTTAAGGTCCCTAATTATACGCCGGAGAACCAGTCAATCCGGTTACCATTATGTAAGAGGTCTATTGAAACTGTTAAAGATATGCCTATACGAAATCTTGAAATCAGTTGTATATTTACATCACTTGGATTGCAAACACCAACTTTTGAATTCGAATTTGTGTAAGTAGTGAGTGGTCAAATCTTTCTTCCCCTCCTCCCCTCCTCCCCCACTTCCCCCGCCCGACATTGTCTTCCACAACACCGAGCGTTCAAACGACGGATCATAACTTCTGTACTATCGATCGACACTGTCATGCTGCCTGTTTATATACCTGCGCTAAAAATAGCAACACCTCCCACGTAACCATTCATCCATGTTTGCCTGTTGCTAAGATATACTTGCCAAATGATCGATATTAGCATAATCGAGAAAAAATTTGATTGTAGCTATTCTTTCGCGATAATTCAAAAACAAATACGATACAGTGTTGGGTGGGAAATTTCATACTGCCATGCCAACTCGAAAACTTAGGTTGACAAGAACAGGCTTTTAAAACCAGCATTTTGGGGAATTCTGTTCGTATCGACCACTGTATCCAGTTAAAGTATATACTGAGTTAGAGTTGGCTTATATCGTACAATTTTTGAGCAAGAAATACTCTACAAAGACGTTTGTTACGGTCAAACGAGGATGAGAGTTGATGAGAGTCGATGAGAGTTGCAACTCTCGGTCGCGTTTGACCACCAACTCTCATCGACTCTCATGCACTCTTATCAACTCTCATCAACTTTATATCTGTCTATTTATTTGTCCAGTACGAGATTGTAAAAATACGAACTTTGTTTACCTCGAAATTCGTTCCTATAGTCTCCCTGCTACGCGCGGTAAATCCTACAACTCTCATCAACTCTCATCCTCGTTTGACCGGGGCATGAGAGTTGAGAAAACTCTCAGACAAACTCTCGCTTGTCAACTCTCATCAACTCTCATCAACTCTCATCCTCGTTTGACCGGGACATGAGAGTTGAGAAAACTCTCAGACAAACTCTCGCTTGCCAACTCTCATCAACTCTCATCCTCGTTTGACCGGGGCATGAGAGTTGAGAAAACTCTCAGACAAACTCCCGCTTGCCAACTCTCATCAACTCTCATCCTCGTTTGACCGGGGCATGAGAGTTGAGAAAACTCTCAGACAAACTCTCCCTTGCCAACTCTCATCAACTCTCATCCTCGTTTGACCGGGGCACTTCATCAAGCTCAAATACTCAAAAATTATTTCTGAGTGTTAGTGATCGGACCTACAACCTTCTAACGACCGGTTAAACGCTCTAACCATTGAGTTACTGAGGCTCAAACGGAGAGCTAAGGTTGTAAATTTGGGATTCATGAAGTACATTCAGGCTGCGCACAGGTTACAGTTTAATTGACAGCAGTGTCAACTGTCAAACGCTAAGTCTGTGGGCTCAACCGTTTTAACTTGCAGTTATATTAGTCTGTGCTCCAATCCACTACGCTACGCGGTAGCGGTCTACTGAAACACAGGACTGGAAACACAGAACACAAGACTGGAACAGGTTAACTTGTAGTCATCATCTAGGAATGATGCTGGTGTAACACGATCTACAAAAGAATACAATGATGATGTCATACATAATTATACTTTAGTTGTTGATCTTGTATATATATAGAAGATCGCGTTACACCAGCATCATTCCTCAGGATGATGACTGCAAGTTAATAGTCGAAACGTTGAATAAAAATGTTGAGCCTTTTCGGAGTCCATTGTTTTGTTAATTTACTCAGTGCATGGTAACCGTAATTTTTAACTTCACCCCATCATAAACCCTGACCCTAGACACCTTCTTAGGGGATCAGCTAACGCAATTGAAAAGAGTCTGGGTACGAGGTTGCAGCTAGCGCTGATGAGTGGTGTCCGCAACCAGCATATCCTCCTACCTACAATTACCAATAATCAGTAAGTGTGAAATGCCTAGAATTACCAATAATCGTTAATTTTAAAAAATTAATTCCCAACCACACCCCAACCCTAACCCTAACCTCTAAACCTAACCACAACCCCCCGGCAACCCTAACCCACAATCCCGCGGTGGCCCTAAACCTACTCAGACCCCGACCACAACACCCCTACTGGTTTTTCAGTTATATGCAATTTAGTTTAACATCCCGCATGTGGGACAGAGAATTACCTACAATTACCAATTATTGGTAATTCAAGGCCGTTTCACACTTACTGATTATTGGTAATTCTAGGTAGGAGGACATGTTGCCGCAACTGCAGTCCAGGGTCAAATGAAGTTGCGAAGGCCCCGGAGACAACCCCAAATTTTGCAGATTAGTTTTCAGACTCTTTCAGAGCTTCCGTTCTTTGGCGGAGTCCAAAAAAATCGCAGGCTCTAGGAACGAGATTGTATCCAAGAAAATATGTGCCCCCGAAAATATGACCCCCCCAGCAAATATTTGTAAAGACAGACTATGTTCCTAGACAATATCTCCTTTCCTCTCTTGAAAACTTGTCTCCTTTTCAGATATTATATTTCACTTTAAAGTCGCAACATAGTAAATGTATTGTATTGTATTGTATTTACACGCTCAGCTAAACCTTTTTCTAATAACCTTTCTCTAATTCTTAAAATTAAGTTATAGATATACATTATTTATTAAGCTTATTTTCTTAATACACTATAACCAATGAAGATGAAGGGCTCCACTTGAATTAAACGTCAGTATTTCGGTTTCTAAAAATCTTAACAGTTTATCGTCTTTTCACTTTGCTCTATCCAATGATATATCCTTTAGTATTAACAAGATTGTTTATATTAACTTCTAAAAAGCAAATAGAGTTTTTTCGAGTTGTTTTGCAAAACAACGTTTTATTATGATAAACGTAGACGTACCGACGTTCTTAATAAAGCCACTCACAACAAGAAAACGGTACGTGCATGATGAACATCTTACGCTTTTTTCACTATTCAGTTATCATCCTCTCGTAAAAAGCTACAAGTGCAATAGTAATCTTTATTGCTAAAAGAAAAGGTCGATCTCTTAAAAAACGGGAAAATACCCTCTTCCGGAATAAACATACGGTGACCAGCCGACAAATGATAAAGCGCGCTAATATTAATTAAAGTTCTAGACTAGACGCCATACTACCATAATATATACATGCAGTGCACAGCCGTTGGCGCCAGTTAAAGCCAAGACACGCAATCCTATGCGATAGCTTTCAAAAGATTGTAAATTCAGAAGAGCAAAGAGAAACTGCAAAAGAAAAGAGGGCCGAGGGAATCATGAAACAGCCCGTGGTTCTTTTAGTAATTGGTCTGATGACTTATTGGAAGGTATTAGTCACAATTTACTCTTAACTCTGAAAGCTAGTTTCCACTCAGGAAAATTTTCCTTAAATGCACCCGTATAACTACAGGATGACTACATATACTTCTTTACTTGTAACTCTGCGATTTTTGATACATTTGTTTCAGGTTTGCCATGCACAAGTTTGTCAGGATAAAAAGACGAAATACGGTCAGTAGATAACCAGCTAATATTTATTTACTAGCAACTGTATGGATTTCGGTGAAGAAAAAAATGGAGTGTGGAAATACCGATTTTAAGAGCAAACTGGGACCAGCACTCCATAGTCGTTCGGCTAGATTAGAACCAGCCACCTTGTGATACTATAGTGTTTTGCCCTGATCAATAAATTACCGTGGAGGCTGTTGCAGAGAGCTCATACCCAACAATACTATACGATATGAGGGTATATATATTTTTATATACCATCATATCGTATATATATATATATATATATATATATATATATATATATATATATAATAACAGTAGCGTGCTGCGTAGGCAGTGTATAGAAAGAACAATAGAAATATAGCAAGGTTATCGGAATTCTCCTTTACCAGAAATCCTTATAGAGTGTAGTCTGTTTAGTTATATGTTACACGTATGCTCGGATTTGGTGTTTTGCAGTTCGCATTTCCATATATATTTATGAAATAGAAAACATTTTTCGTTCTTCTTCCATAAATTAACTTATAGACGAAACACGAGTGAAAGTTTGGGAGAACGAGGAATTTCTACAACATTTCCATTATCAAAAATCAATTCTTCTTTTTGATTTTAATCGATTTTTTTTTCATTTTAATACAATGTTTTATCACTTTGAGGCCTGGACCTCTCCATGTGCTGAATAAAATCGTCTGGCGTTAGCCAGAATAAACCTTAAAGACTCGCGTCGTCAGGCTTCAAAGTGTTAACATTAACACCGCGGCAATATAAACCAGATGGCTTAAGACGTCCGAACAAAACAACATGTCAAACAAAAAACATTTTCAAGCAAAGAGTTCTCATCTCAATTTATTTTTTTTTCTAGACATTTTTAAAGAAACTTGCTCCGACTTGTGGTCAGGCGAAGGAGCAAATTGTTACCAACTGGTAATTTCGAACGAAACATATCACAGTCATCCACAAACTTGCACTGGTTTCGCTGTAGACGTGGAAGAGGCATTAGAGCCGGCGCCCTTAGTATAGAGCAGGAGGACACGTTAACAAGCCGTACTTTCTTCTTGGGCGTTTTTAAAAACGAAACGGAAACTAACGAGGACGATGAAACGACCTGGATCTGGATTGAAGGAGAAGATTACAACGACAATTCGAGTTGGCACGTAAACTACACCGTCAAACCATTCGAGAAGAACTGCAGCAACAACATTGTAATTGCTAAGACAATGTATAACTGTTCGTCGTTGCCATGTCAGAACTGCTCGTCAATCTTCTGTATAGGTAAGTGCACTTTGAACAAATAAAACCCATTATTACGGGAGGTATAGAGCAAGCAGTTAGCGCACTGCCTCTCACCGCTGAGCCCGATTGAATGGGATTAGTACTCCGATGGGGGTTCTCCGGTTTTCTTCTCTCCACAAAATCAACAGCATAGTCCCCAGTTGGGGCCCAGTTAATTCTACGAATTAGAGAGCGAGCCATTGGGTTATCAGTGTATCTAAAATATACTATATATGTTGTTCTCAATAAATAAAGTCGCTTTATAAAGGTATATAGCGCGCAATAGTGCATGCATTGGAAAAATGCCAAACTATACTCGTAACTTCGCCCCCTATACAAAGACGTGTCGGCGGAGTTCGAGATGTTAACGTTTCGAGGATGTTAACGTTTCGAGTGAAGGCGCTTCGTCAGAGAGAAACGTAAAGAGTGTAAACAAACAGCGAACTAAGGCCATGAAAACGGAGACTTTTTGATACGGTTATATAGGCCTTTCGTCCACACTAATCCAGCGTCTTCGAGTTCGGTGACCGCGAAAACGCTCTCCAGAGTGGAGACATTCGAAAACGCCCTTTCTCTGCACCAGTGTGGACAGCAAAAACGAAGCTTTTGGAAAACGATGATGTCCCGATAATGTTATCTTGATTTAAGTCACCTAGAACTATTCATTCATACCCCTGTAGATCTTTTTAGCGTTTTATACTAAACGGCGAAAACGATTCGAAAACGATAGTGTAGACAGAAAACGTTTGATACGTTTTCGATACAAGGTCTCCGTTTTCGTTTGAAAACGGATCAGTGTGGACATTCATGGCCTTAGTTCGCTGTTTAGTTACACTCTTCACGTTTCTCTCGAACGAAGGGCTTTTGCTCGAAACGTTAGACTCCTATATACGTTCCATGTTTTGGCGCGGTATATGATTTCAACACTGCCTACGCAGCACACTACTTTTGATTTCATTGTTTGATAAGTTCGTTTATTTGTGTTATCGCGTTTTTGAATTAAGAAAACTGTGAATGGTATTATGCAGGGGTTTCATTAGAAGCCGGCAACCGGCGAACTCCAAATAATTAAACAAAATAATTATATATTTGCAAAACAACGAGAATGAATAATTTTTGCTCCCTAGAGTAATCCCAACACTGTCCTCGTTCTTTATACAACGCCACTTAGAGCATTTTCACGTCTTCAGGACGACGTCAACGGCTAAAAGATGAGAACTGTTGCTTAAGATTGACTTCAAATCTTCAATACAGACACTACAATAATTTTAGCAAAGTGCTGGAAATGGTGTTTCCGAGGTTCTTATAGACTTCAAAAATTTCCTGGGTGCGCCACCCCAACAAATGCGGTCTTGCTAGCTCCATGTTCAGCCGCCTACTTTCTAAAATGAGCCTGCTACTTTCAAATTAATGAAACCCCTGATAATGACTTTCAAAATTTCGCCGACAATATTTTATAGAAGGGTATGTAGTTAGCAACCCACGAAAAAGTCAGCAAAAATATATTAAAACGTTGCAAAGTTTTCAAAAACACTATTTTGGTGGGAAAAACTGACAGGAGTTAACCAATTAATGATTTTTTTTACGCTAGATATAGATCCGTGCAAAAATTACACTTTTGGAAATGTTAGTGACAGAGGAATCTATCGTCTGGAGGAAACAAAATATAATAAAAAAGTCGTATTGGATTGCGACTATGGCCCACCTGGTGAGACGATAGAAGCTCATTGTATCTATCCTTGGAACCAAACGGCTGATGCACAATGGAAACTGCATAATGAGGAAAGCTGCTGGAACAGAAGTGTTGCAATACTTGAATTTGCTAAGGCAAGCCCATTTATCCAGTAATTCATATATTTATTCGTTTATTTATTTGTCCGTCCATTCACCTATTCATTCATTGCATCATAAAAACAGACATACATATATCTTTATTACTAGAAGTTTTTATCAAAAGTGAAGTGCTGCGAGTTGCTACCATTTACTATTTAGTAGTAAAATACTTGTTATCGTCCGAAGCATTTTCAATTAAAAAGCTTAAGCATGCGACGTTTTCCTCAACATGGACGTCACGCGTGTGGAATCGAGCCATTAAAGAGTGATGGCGTCAGCACTCTTGCTTGAAGTGAAGAACGGCAATCTATGCAGTTTTAGGTTGTTGATTTGCAGCAATAACGGCTGTTGCCATCTTTGGTGGCTCAATTTTGTGCGCGTGACGTGGGTGTTGACAGTAACGTCGCATGCTTAAAATGTTAAGTGAAATCATCTGGCACAATGGTGTGGAATGTCATATAAAAATTAATGAACAAAGACTCGTATAAATACACTGTCTCCCCTCGAAATGTCGCTTAGCCTTTTGTGGCCTTGATATATACTTCCAACAACAAATAGAGTTGTGTTTGATATAATAGTATAGTAGAAAAATACACTTCTCTTTAATAAATCAATATATTCCAGCGCCAAACAATGCCAGGCGTAGCGTAGCGCCCAATTTAATAATGCCTGCCGCTGATCGGTAGACATTGCGTATACCGAAGATCATCGCCCACGAAATCCTAAATCGAGTTTGTGAACGCATATAAACTCGGCCCAGACCTCGTCAAGATTAGTGAGCTGCTCGCCTTACGGCTCGCAGCAATTATTACAAAATTACACGGCATACAACAAGTTGTAAATTTCGACTACCATCACCATTACCACCACCTTCACCACTACAATTACTATCACCATTACCACCACCTTCACCACTACAATTCACCACTACAAAATGCGCACAGTAGTCCTTTATTTAAGAAGAGTAAAATATTAAAAATCCATGATATTTGTTCATTACAAATAGGACAACTTATGCTTTTTATAAAAGCTTTGAAAATGTATTTCTAATAACTAGTCAAGTTCACAGTTATAATACAAGAAGTGCCGGACAATTTACCATTCCTTTATGTAGAACAAATATTTGTCAGTTTTCAATTAGATACCAAGGTCCAAAGCTCTTCAACTCTCTTGCTGCTGAAATTGTCAATTGCACTAGCCTCAAACTTTTTTCAGAAAAACTCAAATCTTTTTTTTATCAATCATATTCTGAGTAAGGTTACTTTATTTATTTCCCGTTTTGACTTTATTATTGACATACTACTATTTAAATATTTGACTTTTAATGATCTTCTAAATCTCTTTTTCATAATTTTGTACTTACTTAACTCCAGGAGGAAGTCATAGTTATTATAAGCCCCAAGATTTTTTCTATAACTTCCTCACCACTGGTCTACTACATCTGTTTTCAACTACTTTTGAAAATCTTTTTTGTGGTAAATTCAATAAAATTCAAATTCAATTCAATTACTATCACCATTACCACCACCTTCACCACTACAATTACTATCACCATTACCACCACCTTCACCATCACCATTACTATCACCATTATCATTATTATCACCATCACCATTACTATCACCATTGCTATCACCATCAATATATACCACACAATCACCACCACCACCACCATTACCCTGTCACCATCACTACATAATACACAATCACCACCAGCACCACCACCACCACCATTACCATGTCACCATCACTACATAATACACAATCACCACCAGCACCACCATCACCATTACCATGTCACCATCACTACATAATACACAATCACCACCAGCACCACCACCACCATTACCATGTCACCATCACTACATAATACACAATCACCACCAGCACCACCACCATCACCATTACCATGTCACCATCACTACATAATACACAATCACCACCAGCACCACCACCATCACCATTACCATGTCACCATCACTACATAATACACAATCACCACCAGCACCACCATCACCATTACCATGTCACCATCACTACATAATACACAATCACCACCACCACCACCATTACCATGTCACCATCACTACATAATACACAATCACCACCAGCACCACCACCACCACCATTACCATGTCACCATCACTACATAATACACAATCACCACCAGCACCACCATCACCATGTCACCATCACTACATAATACACAATCACCACCAGCACCACCATCACCATGTTTTACTGTCCTTTTGAGAGGCAAGTCTCTTTAATCAAACAGAGTTTTTTCAGTTAAGGTTTTCGTGGCAATAATTGTATAATTATTCATAAGTTTCTATATGGATACACTGCGTATTTTATTTATTTTCTAATATTTTATTGCAGGTCAAATTCAATGAATCCACTGTTGTATCTGGTACTCAGACTGTTGCACGTATGACGAGAGAGACAGAAAGTCTCAAAACCAATGAAATTGGAAGCATATCAACGATATTGACAAATATTGCGAATGTTACTCAAAATCAAACTCAAGACAAGAAAAGTGTCACTCAACCTTTAGACAAAGTATGATAATTGCAATATATTCTACAGTGAAACACTGCCATACGATCACCGCCATGTTAATACGACCACCTCGTCATTACGACCACTTTTTTCTGGCCTGAATACATTCTAAGTAGTGTAATACTCCCCCGTTAATACGACCACCTTGTTATTACGACCACTTTTTTCTGGCCTGAATACATTCTAAGTAGTGTTATACCCCCCCCCCCCGTTAATACGACCACCTTGTTGTTACGACCACTTTTTTATAGCCTGCATACATTCTAAGTAGTGTAATACTCCCCCGTTAATACGACCACTCCATTCTTACGACCACTTTTTTTTTTTGGCCCGACGGTGGTCGTATTAACGAGGTTCCACGAAGTATTTTTGCATTGTTGCATTGTATCGCATTGTATTGTTAAACATTTTCTATCATAACAGGCAGCTGACGATTTCTACCAGATAATTAACGCTATGCTATACCGATCAATGAAACAAAATTACTTACAAGCCAAGGAGAGAGTAACTCGTCCAACAAGTATGCAGTGCAATAAAATTACTCTTCTTACAGTAATTATTTCCACTTTCTATACCTTTCCCGGTAAAGGTCGTTTTCAATAAAGAATGGAACTGACATTAGTTTACCTAATATTGCCGTTTCTTTAGCAAAAGTAGATTCCAAAACTAACCTCACTGTCTACGCTAAGTCGGATATTTTTCGGTTAGCCAAACCTCCAAACGTCAGCGTATCCATGACACTGCCCAAGAAAATTTTTGAAAATAAAGATGGGGAAACGTCGAAAGTGGTGTTCATCTTGTACCGTAGCACTGGCTTCTTTCTGGTGGACGGCAAAGAAAAAGCAGAGATCAGAAGCTACGTTATCGCCTCATCTGTTCTAGGGAAAGAGATCAAAGACCTAGAGACACCTATTGTTATTCGTTATCCAAAGAAGGTCAGCGCGGGTCTTTGTGTTTTCTGGGACTTTGCAGCCAACCAACGTCGTGGAGATTGGTCAACTGCTGGGTGTAAATTTTTCAAAAGTGACGAATACGACGAGTGTCATTGTAATCATTTAACGAACTTTGCTATGTTACTGGTAAGGTTTGTCTACGCACTCTACCGTTGAACAAAGCAGACTTGAGTATTTCACTCTGTCTGACGCCAGACGATTTTATTTGTCAAGTAGGCAGCACTCCTGCACTCGGTAGTGAAGGAGTTATCCACCAGTTTAAGTATACAAATTTCATCAACTCGCTTGTTCCGAATATCTCACTGACCAATAGACTTAACTAGTTATATTCGCATTTCCCCTTTTCGTCATTTTAACTACCAAATGTAAGTTACCAAATCAACTGTCCACACCTGCGGAGGAATTGGGAATTCAGAGAAGTTAAAAAAATCGCATACGGTATGAGTTTATGAGGCATGGTTGACGTTCTCAGAGGTGAAAGGCAGTCGCTTTGACGACAAGACCACCAAAGTTGGCAACGTCTATAAATAAATAAATAAATGAAGTTAGTTTAGTTCAACGACAACACAACACAACACAACACAACACAACACAACACAACGCAACGCAACGCAACGCAACGCAACGCAACGCAACGCAACGCAACGCAACGCAACGCAACGCAACGCAACGCAACGCAACGCAACGCAACGCAACGCAACGCAACGCAACGCAACGCAACGCAACGCAACGCAACGCAACGCAACGCAACGCAACGCAACGCAACGCAACGCAACGCAACGCAACGCAACGCAACGCAACGCAACGCAACGCAACGCAACGCAACGCAACGCAACGCAACGCAACGCAACACAACACAACACAACACAACACAACACAACACAACACAGCGAAACACAGTCCGGCCCAGCCCAGCTCATTGCAATGCAATTTTTGCTTTACTGTTGTGTACACCCGCCAGTTCTGTAGAGAAAGCGATCAACAACTAAATAAATCCTAGTCACTTGTACTATAAATACGTTCACATGCTTTAGTCGGAGTCATGAATTTTTTATTATGATTGTATATTTGTGCTTATTATATGTGTTCAATTTTTTTGCAGGACGTCAAACCAGATGAAACAAAACAAAAATCACTGAGTATGATTAGCTACGTTGGATGTTCAGTGTCTTTACTGGGAATTGTGTTAACCATTGCAACCATGTTTTATTTTAAGTACGTATGCTTTTATTGGTTGATTTTCTCCTTCTACTTCCCCTTCTCCTTTGCTTCTCCATCTCCTACTCCTGCGCTTTCTCCTTCTTCTTCTTCTTCTTCTTCTTCTTCTTCTTCTTCTTCTTCTTCTTCTTCTTCTTCTTCTTCTCTTCTTCTTCTTCTTCTTCTTCTTCTTCTTCTTCTTCTTCTTCTTCTGCTTCTGCTTTCTTCTTCTTCTTCTTCTTCTTTTCTTCTTCTTCTTCTTCTTCTTCTTCTTCTTCTTCTTCTTCTTCTTCTTCTTCTTCTTCTTCTTCTTCTTCTTCTTCTTCTTCTTCTTCTTCTTCTTCTTTTCTTCTTCTTCTTCTTCTTCTTCTTCTTCTTCTTCTTCTTCTTCTTCTTCTTCTTCTTCTTCTTCTGCTTCTGCTTCTGCTTCTTCTTCTTCTTCTTCTTCTTCTTCTTCTTCTTCTTCTTCTTCTTCTTCTTCTTCTTCTTCTTCTTCTTCTTCTTCTTCTTCTTCTTCTTCTTCTTCTTCTTCTTCTTCTTCTTCTTCTTCTTCTTCTTCTTCTTCTTCTTCTTCTTCTTCTTCTTCTTCTTCTTATTATTATTATTTATCTCCAATTTGACATTTCTAGGGAATTACTTGTCAGCAAATGTTCAAAGATTTTCCTAAACATTTGCATTGCTCTGGCAGCAGCTCTGGCCGTGTTTCTTGGCGCTGCTGAAAGATCGAAAACATTTAGCAATAGCCATTGTATAGCTGCTGGTATGATGAATCATTTCTTCTTTCTTGCTGCTTTGATTTGGATGGTTCTTGAAGCATACACAATGTATCTCGCCTTTGTCAAAGTGCTTCCCAAGGAGTCGTTAGAAGGAAAAATACCGCCATTATGGGGTTGCTGTTTGATCTGCTGGGGTAGGTAGCTTAGTTTAGCAACAAATTAAAGGCTGCAGAATAGAATAGAAAAGAAGTGAGTGAAGTGAAATGAAATGAACTGAAGTGATGTAAGGTGAAGTGGAGTAACGTAAAGTGATGTAAAGTGAGGTGGACTAAATTTGAAGTGGAGTAAAATAAAATAAAATAAAATAAAGTGAAGTGAAGTGGAGTGAAGTGAAGTGAAGTGAAGTGAAGTGAAGTGAAGTGAAGTGAAGTGAAGTGAAGTGAAGTGAAGTGAAGTGAAGTGAAGTGGAGTGAAGTGAAGTGAAGTGAGATAAAGTGACGTGACGTGACGTGAAGTGAGTTGAAGTGGAGTGGAGTGGAGTGAAGTGAAGTGAAGTGGAGGGAGTGGAGTGGAGTGGAGTGGAGTGGAGTGGAGTGGAGTGGAGTGGAGTGGAGTGGAGTGGAGTGGAGTGAAGTGAAGTGAAGTGAAGGGAAGTGAAGTGAAGTGAAGTGAAGTGAAGTGAAGTGAAGTGAAGTGAAGTGAAGTGAAGTGAAGTGAAGTGAAGTGAAGTGAAGTGAAGTGAAGTGAAGTGAAGTGAAGTGAAGCACAGTAAAGTGTGAGGTGGGGTAAAGTAAAATAAAGTGAAACAAAGCAAAGCAAAAGGAAGTGAAATAAAATGAAGCGAAGTGAATTAAAGAGTAGATCTGTCTGATTAAAAAGTTTTATATTTTCAGGAATTCCTGCAGTCATTGTAGGTATTACAGCAGGTTTATCCTACAACAGCTATAGCAACGGAGAATAGTAAGTAATTATAACTAAACTCTAGAATATGCAAATTTATATCCGCACATTCATATGCACACAGACACTGTCATAACTCTCGCATGTTCTACTCTTATTTTCAGTTGTTTTCTCCAAGGAATGCCAATGGCAATAGCTTTCTTTACTCCTGTGGTTCTGTGCATCTTTATCAACACCGTCGCATTCACTGGCATCTTGCGTTCCATACTGAAGTCAGGAACCAAAGTAACATCGACGCTCAAGACATCCGGAGTTGAGCAAGCCCGGCGTGGAATAGCAATCTCTGTGTTTCTTGGTCTTACTTGGATATCAGGAGTGTTCGCCATCGTGGAGGCAAAATTGATTTTCCAATACATCTTCTGCATTATCAATTCCCTCCAAGGCTGGTTGATCTTTCTTTTCTACATTGTGCTCTCGACTGAAGTGAGAAGTAAGTTCCACACCCGCTTCTTCAGGGCATCCTCTCGTGCCAAACACATAAAATCGCATACTAACGCCGTCATGATGGAAGAGATCAGAGAAGGAACATGTTCAACAACAGACGGCACATCAGTGCTGGAGAGTATCGACGACATGATCGATATCCGAGATGCCGCCGTCGGACGGGGACAAAATCGCTCCATTAAGTAAACACTGGCACTTAACACTGTGTGTTAACTATGAAAAAGTGTAAACATTTCTCCTAATTTAAATAGTTACCAGTTGGTTAGTTAGTTCCTAGGCTAGATTTATTAACGTTGAGCACAATAGTTGATCTTCAACCCTTTCACTTGCATTGTCGTTGTGGGACAACTTTATTACTCGTTAATTAAGGAGAGACATCTCGGAAAACTATGCGTGAAAAGGTTAAAGTAACCCTTTATCGCCCAACGATGTCTTTAGTATTTTACTCTGGCTAACGCCAGACGATTTTACCACAGTCATTCTACTCTTCAATGGAGTGGCTACTGGGCGATAAAGGGTTAATAGACTTTATTTCATAGGTATTGAGATTTCTTCATAGTAAAACAGTGAAGTAAAAATCGTTCGCTAACTTTCAACAGCCAATCAGAATAGCGAACGATATTTTTTCACGGTGAAAAAACACCGTTCGTCCAATCAGGACGACGAACGACAAAATTTCACTAGTGAAAAATTGTCGTACGAGTTATTACGTAATGCAAAAGAGCAGCGAACGACGAAAGCCGGAGAGGCGAAGATAGATTTTGGAGACGTTTTACACAAATGGCCGTCGTGTCTGAACTTTGAAATTGAAGGGAAATTGAAGCTTTGTTTCGTTGGACGTAGGCAACAATCAGGTTACTTTATTAAAGGAAAAGAAGAACAGAAACTTTCAAAAGGACGCAAACGAAAACAGAAAAGCATAATGAAGAAAAGCTGAAAACAGAAACATGGAGATAATGATAGCAACAGAGGTCGATCACTATTTTTGTCGGAGTTTCTGGTCAAAGTTCGTGCCAAAACTGAGCCAATATGCGAACCGATTTCTCTACGAGGTAGAATTTGGCCAGTTTTTACCGAAAGATATTTCAAAGATAAAATAACGGCAAGAACTATTCATGATTTGGTTTTCGAGATCACAGTAAACTTGTTTATATATCTATAGCAAAAACAAAGTCAACCAAGTGGCATCCTCTGGCTCTGAACTAGAAAACAATCCTCTTAAGTTTCGCTTGTCTTTGTTAAGAAATCTCAATATCTATGAAATAAACAAATAACATCATGGTAAATGCTTTGTACGATTTTTATACACTGGTTGTGAATTATAATAAAACTCACTCGCTCGTACCTCGCTCGTTCGTTTTATGATACTTCACAACTCATGAATAAAAATCGTTCGCAAGCATTTACCATGAGGTAATCTCTATATATCTCGGTTAACCCTTTATCGTCCAACGATGTCTTTAGTATTTTAATCTATAAACTCAAATAAGATATTACTGAAATGGATTCTATATAAAGTGAATAGTTGAAGGCCAAAATATTTTCTGACTTCAACTTTTATTTGTTGTTATATTGAGATTTGTATTTCCAAAATGGTAATGAGGATGACGTCAATGTAGGCATTTATGTGTGTTTTTTTTTCTTATGATAAACCGCGGCTTGAAGAATTTTAATGGGAAAAAATGATAAAATATAGAATATACTATTCAAGTATTCCATATTAACATGTGAATTGGGTAATATTTCTCGTGTAACACGGAACACTGCGTATGCAAATTATGCCTACATAGACGTCATCCTCATTACCATTTTGGAAATGCAAACCTCAATATAACAACAAATAAAAGTTAAAATCAAATAATATTTTGGCATTCGACTATAGCTATACACATTAAATAGAATCCATATTCAGTAATATCATATTTGGGTTTCTAAACACTTTAAACACACTGTTGATTAACTTTTTCGCATTGTTGTTGTGGTTCAACTTTACCTTTTCACTTTCTATAACACAGAGACTCGTCAGGAAAAGACGTTTCGGAAAGCTGTGCATATGAAAGGGTGAATATTTGTAGATTCCACGATGTACCGTTTGTCCATTTTGCACTCAAAAGGCCATAGAGTTAGAGTAAATTTTCAGTCAGCTTATAGTAAGACTTTAAGTTTTTAGGATCTTCCTCGACATAGCAGGAATTTTGGTTTTTGCGACACTCATAAATAGCGTAAAATTTCACCTTTGCTATTCAGCCTTTTCTGACACTCTGGCATAAATGATTTGCCATACTGAGTACTCCTGAGGACTCCTGCTGATTGATAATCTACACAGTAGTGTCTTTTAAATTAAATACTAAATACTTACCAGTATTGTAATGCATTTCATCGTACATCTCAAACTCATTAATAATTCATGAGGAAAACACAAAGGAAATCAGTACCGTGTCTGTGGTTTGGATATCGGAGGAAGAAATTACATAAATTAAGCAAACTTTCATCTCGATTTTCTCTTAAAATACTGATATGTGTGAGATGCTATATCACACACTCGGAAGAGTGTTTCATCAGGATATCCAAACACCTCGAAATTTGTTCAAAAACCTTGGCTTCGCCTCGGTTTTCAACAAACGTCTCGGTGTTTGGATATCCTGATGAAACACTCCTCCTCGTGTATGATATATTACATGAACACGTCTGAAAGCAGATATGGTCTAATTAAGGTGGCTCCATACTGTTACTAAATGTTATGCATAGTTAAACATTATGACAATCAAAAACTGTTACCAAATAAATAGCAACAGTTGTTTCTATGGCAACAATGACGTTTCAAAATGGCTGCCAATTACCCTTCAAACTAATTTAATTCGAAAAAAACTTTGGTGACCCCCAATTTTTTTTTCATTAAAACGTTTCGTGAAGTATGAGTAATCAATAGGCCGATTTTAAAACATTTCTGTAAAACCAAATTTTTTAAAAGTTAACAAACATGATTTTTTGGAAAAAAAATTATTCGTTCGAATTAAATTAGTTTGAAGGGTAGTTGGCAGCCATTTTGAAACGTCATTGTTGCCATAGCAACAACTGTTGCTATTTATTTGGTAAAAGTGTTTGATCGTCAGACTGTTTAACTATGCATAACATTTATTTTTATTATTTTTCCGAATTGTTTATACACGTGTTTTGGACTCTCGAACTTGTATTTTCCATTTTCCAGAACTGTATGGAGCGACCTTAACATCAGTTGTCGTTTTGACAAAAACATAAGAAACAAACATATATCCGCAGTTAGTGCACAACAAATGAAGTATATAAACTTATCTTTAACAGTTGCTTACAATGCATGTTCCCGCTGTGTACATGCAGCTTGAATATGCACCTGTAATCCAGTCTGTGAAAACTCGCGCACGATAGCTTGTCGATCCCCCGCTGAGCTAGTCAGATCTGCCGGAGCAGTTTAATACTCATATGATTCATAATTGTTTATTTGTTTGAATTTTTTGATCTCACGAGAATTTATTTGGAACCAGTTGTAACTGGAAGAAGACAGGGCTTGTGTTTGGACAATCAAAGATCTGAGATCTGAGAAGCTAGACGGGGGGTCGACTGTACACAGGCTAACTGTGTACAGGAATGTCCTATTAAAAGGTTGTAGACATAATTAAAATTAGTTAATAAACTAAAATCACTGTCTCGTCTGATTATTTGCACAATACACCTATGTGACAATATAGCAAAGCAAAAAATAGATTATGAACGGCCGAGATTTTTAGGAATGAGAATGAATGTGAAGTACTTGTTGTTACTGTACAGTGCGCATGCTTCTTCTAGATAGAATACATTAGGTATTACATATAGTACTACCTTGTTGATAAGTTGCACCGCTGTCCGCTGTCAATATGGAGCCCACAGTCTTTCTCGCTTTTTCACAGCGGAAAACCGCTCAAGATTGTTACATTTATACAACCTCGTACCCAGGGCCTTCTGAAAATGGCGGGGCGGAGAGAAGACCCTGGCAAAGGCTGGTCACGTGACACCAATAAGTTTGGAATATTTTGATGAGTGACTCACTGTACCGGGGGGTGCGGTACAGTAACCTCGCCAGTTACTGATAAACAAATATAGTTGGATTGTTATTCAGCGAATTATTTAAGCAACCAACAATAGCAACAACCGTACAAATAACAAGACATTCTCTTAACAAATTTATAAAATCAGTTAATGACCATCTTTAATAAGAAGCGTCTACACTACAACATATTTACTTTATTAAAGAAGTATTTAATATTTTGGTTTCTGGGCTTTCCGAATCTAATTTAAAAAGTTTAGAAATATACAAAGCCAAAGTCTTCTGACAGTGCTAATCTATAATGTTCGTCAATCGTAGTATTGTTGTTGATCGAATATTTGTATTAAAGTACAACCTCAAAGTCAACGAGGTCAACAGATTCGAATATGCCGTTTGAGTATAAATCGACAGATACAACAACTAAATTTCCACGAATCCCAAACGTGTGGGCAAGAAACATAAATGTGATATACTGGACGGTAAATAAACTTCCAACAATCAACAGCATTTGAATATGTTAAGTGTATGTAGCAGTACCTGTATAAAACCGCTGTAGTTCTATTGAAAGCGGGTTTCTGATCAGTTTATGATCGTTCGTCGCCTTCGGCTTCATTTCTGGCGATTGACGGCAACAAATATGAATTATCCAGCAAATGTCGTAAATTTTGAAATATATCTAATTTATTTACCGCCCGAATTTAACGTTACAGGACTTGCAACAACCTTCTACAGTATAAGAACCGAATCAACCGCTCCCCCCAGGACGGGCGAAGCTCAAATTATCCACGTGACCAAATACTCCAAGAATCTTGGAGTATTTTGGAATCACGTGACCAGCCTTTGCCAGGGTCTTCTCATTTCGCCATTTTGAAAGCAGAGAAGGCCCTGGGTACGAGGTTGACATTTATAGTGTTCACGACGTGTGCAATCTCGAGCCCATAGTCACCCCCTTTTTGGTCAGCGGGAGAGCGCGGGGGAGACTCTGGGGAAATTGGATTTAATTACCCCTGAAATGAGGGGTTCCGGTGGTTATGCGCATGTTCGCAGCCTGAGCTGCTGTGCAGAATGTACCGTGTGTTCAGATCACGAGTTTGTTTCAATTTTGTTTGAAAATACTTTATTTCTGAGAAGTGAGAACCCTCCATGCAGATCGAATGCACGTTAAAATTATCGGAAAGAGACTGACACTGCTGGTTGTGGCGCTCGACATAAACATGCTTGAAATCCAAGGTAAAATATCAATTCACGACGCCAATATCGTCCTCGGAGCACCCTTAATATGCATGCCTTCGACTCGATCAAAAGCCTTTAGTCCTTTACGAGTTGCGAAGGCTGATTCCTTCTTTAATTGTCTTAAATATATGCTTTTTCGTTGTTTAAATTGTTTTATTTATACATCAAGTATAGCGACAAATGACAGCAAGGTTTGTTTCGTGTATTGCGATTATTTGCCATTTGAAATTCGTCTTTACTTTGTTTATGAAGTTTGTTTCAATTAGTTGTGTCACTGAGACCTTGAGAGAAGAGAAGAAGAAGAGATGTAAATGAGGCGTCTAAATTTGAAGATATATATGTTAAATATTGAAAAAAGCAATATATGACTTTCATTATTTCACAATCTGTTATGTTTTGAATCGATGAATTCAATAAATTTAAATGAACCAATCAAAACGGAGAATCAATCCAGTTTCCCCAGAGTCTCCCCCGCGCTCTCCCGCTGACCAAAAAGGGGGTGACTATGGGCTCGAGATTGCGACGTGTGTAACACACGGTTTGGTTACTAAAATTTGGATCAAAGAAAATACAAAACATGAGCTTTGCAAAGGCCATACAGGTTTTGTCATTTGGTGGTCCAGAAGTCTTGCAAGTTCGAGAAATTCCAATTCCAAACGTTAGTAAAGGTCAGGTATGTAGTATATTTTGTTAAATACCTGGCCAGGCTGGCCTGCGCGCGTAATCGATGAGAATCGGTGATGGAAAGCCAATCAATCGATAGCAGTTCTATAATTAGTTGTGATTAGTATTTGTCAATGAATAACCAATCAACAGTCACAAAAAGATATATGTTGGTAACTGTTGATTGCTTAAATGGTTATTGATTGTCATTGCTTAAATGGTTATTGATTGTCATTGATTGCTTAAATGGTTATTGATTGTCATTGATTGTTCATCTAAACCAATATAGGATCAATTCAAGTAAATGCCCCTCCCTCCAATACCAGTGGAGTTGTAAACCTGTACCTCTCTCCTCCGCAGAGGTTCTTTCAGAGATTGGCTATGTCAGGGATCGTCGGAGATGCATCGAAATTGTCAGCTGGACATAAGGAGTGAATTTTCCGTTGGACTAGTTTTGCCCGCACTACTTATGTCCAGCTGACGCCTCCGAGCATCTCCAACGACGCCCGAAACCTCCAATCTCTGAAATTTAGCCTCTGCGGAGGAGAGAGAACCTGTACTTGGAAAGGGTCAATCTAACTGGGTCATTTGAGATTTAATATGACCCTAAATGGGTAGGGGGTTGGCATGAGTTTCAGAATTGCTTACACTGGTGCTAAATGTCACTGTGGTTGGCAATGCAGCATGCTAAGCAATGCTGACCAGCATTTTTTGCAAACAGAGATGTAGTTTACTGTAGTTAACCTCTGGTCATCCCATAATGCAAATCCTAACCCTAATAGGGGGTGAGGGAGTAGATATAAAATCCTGGGTATGAGGTTAGTCAAAAACAAGTGTGGGAAAGAATTCATAATTAACAATATGATTGGTTACTACTGTACAGCCAATTAGAAAACCTGTTCATATTAAGCACGTTATTACTGTGTAATTTCTAGTAGGGTGAGAGGGTTGATGTATAGTCATATGTTTTCTATGATGGTCACATTTTGCAATTTAGATCCTCATCAAGTTATTTGCTGCTGGGGTGAATCCAGTGGACACATACATTAGGAGTGGTACATATGCAAGGAAGCCATCTTTACCTTACACACCTGGTGCTGATGGAGCAGGTGTTGTCAAAAGTGTAGGTGAAGGTGTGTCAAAATTCAAGGTACTGTTAAGTAGAAAGGTACATGTAGGCCTATAGGGACTGTTGTGTAGACAGTGGTGTACTGTAGCTAGTGTCTTCACTTTAACAGTGTACAGCGTTCATTGGATTTCTAGGTCTCTGAAACAGTATTTCCTGCATTTTGAAGTGCATTTTTAAAGGAACTCAGAAAGGCGTAAATTACATATTTTATGTTGGTCAATTCACTTGACCATGAAACAACTACCCACCCCACCCCCAACAAGTTTCTCCCTGGATTTAAACTTTTCAAAAGAATGTTCCCAGAGACCATTGAGGTGGTGGTTGCTCCCCACCCCGACCTCCCCACTACATCACAACACTACTGTTCACATGCTTTGTGACTCAGATTTGATTCCTGCTGATGCTTGATGCTGTTTCTCTGTCAAATTAAAATGAATTTTAGCCACATGTAAGAAGAATGCTTCCAATTTGACTCTACCAAACACAGGTTTTCTTGGGGTACACTGGTTTTCTCCTGTGGTAAAAATTAATAACTGAACCAATGGCCCTTACAGGACTTCTGGGGTGAACAGTGTACAGATACACAATGTATTGATTGGGTTATCCAGTACAAACGAAGTTAGTTGTATATACTGTACTATATATATATATATATATATATATATATATATATATATATATATATATTGAGGTGGTGGTTGTCCCCCACCCCCACCTCCCCACTACATCACAACACTACTGTTCACATGCTTTGTGACTCAGATTTGATTCCTGCTGATGCTTGATGCTGTTTCTCTGTCAAATTAAAATTGAATTTTAGCCACATGTAAGAAGAATGCTTCCAATTTGACTCTACCAAACACAGGCTTTCTTGGGGTACACTGGTTTTCTCCTGTGGTAACAATTAATAACTGAACCAATGGCCCTTACAGGACTTCTGGGGTGAACAATGTACAGATACACAATGTATTGATAGGGTTATCCAATACAAATGAAGTTAGTTGTTTATACTGTACTACACATATATTTGGATTAATCTTTTCAAGGTTGGTGATCGTGTTTATGTCTCTGAATTTGGCACTGGTACATATGCTCAATTTACTGTCTCCAATCAGGAAAATGTTCATCAACTTCATCCCAGCTTGACATTTAAGCAAGGCACGGCTTTAGGAGTTCCTTATTTAACTGCTTACCGAGCATTGTTTCAGAAGTGAGTACTGTACGTACCAAGGACAATAAATTGGATTTGCAATATATATACAATTTTATGTTTTTATCAGATATCAGAGAGAATACACTCTACTGTAGTTTGACTCAGCACTACAGTGAGTCTTCCTAGTTTTGTCTGATTTATCATTTAGCTATGGTTGGTATTTACAGTACTGTACAATTTTGCAGTAGAATATTATATATGGTGTTTTTTCCCTGTTTTTATTTCAGGCTCAAAGTCAAGCCAAAAGAAACCATATTTATACATGGTGCTAGTGGTGGAGTGAGTCTTTATGGTTTAACCAAAGTTTATGATGTCAAACTTTTTCTAAGTCCAATTTGCTTTATTGTCGCAAGCATGTAGTTTCTGATCAGTGGCTGTGTTGGGTTGTGCTGGGTTGTGTTGTCTGTTTGCTGTGTTTTGTGCTGTGCTGTTCCTGTCAGAGTGAGTGCAGTGCAGTGCTGAGTGCAGTGCAGTGCAGTGCAGTGCAGAATGCAGTGTTGAGTGCAGTGCTGAGTGCAGTGCTGAGTGCAGTGCTGAGTGCAGTGCTGAGTGCAGTGCTGAGTGCAGTGCTGAGTGCAGTGCAATGCAGTGCAGTGCAGTGCTGAGTGCAGTGCTGAGTGCAGTGCAGTGCAGTGCAGTGCAGTGCTGAGTGCAGTGCTGAGTGCAGTGCTGAGTGCAGTGCTGAGTGCAGTGCTGAGTGCAGTGCAATGCAGTGCAGTGCAGTGCTGAGTGCAGTGCTGAGTGCAGTGCTGAGTGCAGTGCTGAGTGCAGTGCAATGCAGTGCAGTGCAGTGCTGAGTGCAGTGCTGAGTGCAGTGCAGTGCAGTGCAGTGCTGAGTGCAGTGCTGAGTGCAGTGCAGTGCAGTGCAGTGCAGTGCTGAGTGCAGTGCTGAGTGCAGTGCTGAGTGTGGTGTAGTGTGGTGTAGTGAAGTGAAGTGAAGTGAAGTGAAGTGAAGTGAAGTGAAGTGAAGTGAAGTGAAGTGAAGTGAAGTGAAGTGAAGTGAAGTGAAGTGAAGTGAAGTGAAGTGAAGTGAAGTGAAGGGAAGTTGAAGGGAAGGGAAGGGAAGGGAAGGGAAGAGAAGGGAAGGGAAGTGAAGTGAAGTGAAGTGAAGTGAAGTGAAGTGAAGTGAAGTGAAGTGAAGTGAAGTAAAGGGAAGGGAAGTGAAGCGAAGTGATGTGAAGTGAAGTGAAGTGAAGTGAAGTGAAGTGAAGTGAAGTGAAGTGAAATGAAGTGAAGTGAAGTGAAGTGAAGGGAAGTTGAAGGGAAGGGAAGGGAAGGGAAGGGAAGTGAAGTGAAGTGAAGTGAAGTGAAGTGAAGTGAAGTGAAGTAAAGTGAAGCGAACTGAAGACAGTGAAGTGCGGTGCGGTGCAGTGTAGTGTAGTGTGCTGTGTTGTTATTTTCTGCTCATTCTTACTAGGTTGGAATAGCAGCAGTTCAACTTGCCAGAGCTCATGGAATGCATGTTCTTGGCTCAGCAGGCAGTCATGAAGGAACGCAAGCTGTTATGCAAGCTGGAGCACATCAAGTGTTTAACCACAAAGAAAATGGTTATTTAGAGAAAGTTATGGTATTAAATTTACCTTAAAATGAGATAAAAAATGTATTTTGCCCACAAGAATCTAAGATTGCAGAGTGGCTACAGTAAATTTTGAGTCCTGTTTGTTTTCATTTTCAAGGCAGCAGCGGAAAACCGTGGAACGGATGTTATTTTAGAAAACCTTGCCAATATAAATCTGGCGAGTGATTTGAACCTTCTCGCAGACAACGGCAGAATAGCGGTGAGGCATCGGAAATCAATTCATAAATATATTGACTTTATTAACAATGGTTATATTATATTACTGCACTATGTCAGCCTTCCCCAAGTGTTTATGCTACGATGTCTCGATGATCTAAGACTAACTGAGTGATAATGTCGGACCCTGTGCCGTTGTTGGAAAAATCCGACGAGCACGGATCTATTATCTGTAGCCATCGAACCTAAAGATCCGGTGTCGGAACAATAACCACGGCGTATATTATACTTACCCGCTCTGTGGAATACTGAGCTCCCATCTGTATTAAATGCGGTCAGAGAAAGCATTAAAGTTGCCAACTTGCCAGAAGTCCTGGACAAGACATGGCTGGCATGGGCGCCGCCTTCTTGTATATCAATGCGAGCCCGCAATAATACAGACAGCGGTTCCTCTTTATGATGTCATTGCTCTGTCTGGCGTGATTCTTTTCTCGTTTTAATATAAGCTGCAAAAAGAGAAAAAATCGAAAAAGTAATAAACAGAAGAGTTTATTACTCCCTACAGTTTTATTTGCAAGTTTCTTAAAATGTTGTATTCTTACAAATGAGTAAATATTCTTCGGGCTGTTTTACTCGGAAAAATTTCGTAGTTTCAAAGCGGGACTCGAATCCATAACCTGATGATCGTCCGTGAGAGAACATTTGCAGTCAGTCAATTCTCATAAGCAAGCAAGTAATTATTCATCTCTTCTTTTAACGTATATTCGTACACTCAGCTGAAATACACAGTTCACCAAAGATCCCTGCAACATGCAGCTTAACAGACGTTTGGTGGACGCAGGGGCGTAGGAACCGGGGGGGGGGGGGGGGTAACGTGCATGTGCCCCTCCAACTTTGTCATGCATTTTTTGCAACAGAAAAGTGATAAAACATGTGTTTCAAGGATCCTTTTGAAGTCCTACCCCCTGAACGAAGTAGTGTAGTGGTAGTAGTGATTTATTTAACGTCGTAAGCACAGGATGTGGTCGCCCAATCATCCGAGCCAGAGGCTCATGATTAAAGTGCACGACATAATCTAAGACTTAAGTGTTGATTTTACGGAGGGAGGAAAACCACAGAACCCTGCGAAAAACCCTCGAAGCACAGGAGAGACCAACTAAACTCTGCTCACATGAAATTCAAGTTCGAGAACGGGGCTATTCCCAGACGGTCACCCATCCAAGTACTAACCCTGTCCAACTGGACTTAACTACAGCGGTGAGAGGCAGCGCCCTAACAGCACACGCCACCCGTGCTTTTGAAGCTGTGTCCCTGCAAGGTCAACTAGCTTCCTACGCAACTGGGTGGACGTTCGTCAAGCTCAATAGACGTTGCATTGATTTGATGGACGTATGGCATCTGTAGTACGTATGGCATGTTCTCTCGAGTTATCTCAAATAAAGATTAATGGAAAAGCAATTGATCAACTAACTGTGAATGAACTTAAGGACGAACTTGATCTACGAGGGTTACGAAAGTCGGGAATTAAAAAGGAACTACAAGAAAGGTTATACGAATATATGGTAACAGAGAAAGACCTTAGTATAGAGGGAGATACAGTAAATGAACTGGACGGCCAAACTGAAGAAGATCAACCGAACGTTTCTGAAATGATGGACAACGTTGTACCTAAAACGGTCGTGGTTAATTTGGATATAGTTGTTGTAAATGACAGTGTGTCGACTCAAAGTACCTCAAACGAAGCGTACGGAAGTTTAACTAAATGCAACCATGAATGCGTAAATGGAGAAATTATTGCAGATATCGAAGGTTTAAAGTTAGACATCACAATCTTGCAGTCCACCATTGAACGGATTAACTTAGAATCAATTCAAACGAAGTTTAAAGCTGAAGTTAAAACTCTCGAAACAAGACAAAAGGAGATGGAAATCATTATGAAATTACAGCAAGAGGAGATTAACAATCTTAAAATTGAAAATTTGAATTTCAATTCAAAAGTAAAGGCCCAGTCAAACGAGGATGAGAGTTGATGAGAGTCGATGAAAGTTGCGACTCTCATGCACTCTTATAACTCTCATCAACTTTGAGCTAGTTCAAATTTTAATGAGAGTTGATGAGAGTTTTTGCTCGTTTGACCGGTCTTAAGAGTTGGCATATGAGAGTTGATGAGAGTTTAGTACTTTGTTTACCTCGAAATTCGAGGTAAAGTCTACAACTCTCGTCAACTCTCATGGTCAACACTCATCAACTCTCATCCTCGTTTGACCGGGGCATGAGAGTTGAGAAAACTCTCAGACAAACTCTCGCTTGCCAACTCTCATCAACTCTCATCCTCGTTCGAACGGGGCTTAATTTCCCGTGCAGAATGTCAAATAATTAGATAAGTTGTTAAATTTATCATCGCACTTGCATTTAAAAAAAAATACAAGATCGAGATATTCAAACCAGTAATTAAGTGGTTGAATTAGTTGAATGAAAGCCAAATATTACTTGTAATACACTCAAGGGGTCCTAGTGTCCTATTATGCAGCACCTGCCATTTAGGCGAATTTTAAATAAGTAGGAAAAAACCGATATACTATTTATGGTTATAATTCCAGCTAATACGTTTGCAGGTTGTTGGAAATCGTGGTAATATTGAGATAAATCCTCGTTTGATGATGATGAAAGAATCGAGCGTTATTGGTGTAATGTTGGCAAAAATTACTCCAGTAAGTTGTCATTGTTGGTGGTGTTGTTGTTGTCGTCGTGTTGTTGTTGTTGTCGTGTTGCTGTTGTTGTTGTTGATGTAGAGGTGATGGTAATGATGGTCTTGCTGTTGGTGTCATTGTTGTTGTTGTTGTTGTTGTTGTTGTTGTTGTTGTTGTTGTTGTTGTTGTTGTTGTTGTTGTTGTTGTTGTTGTTGTTGTTGTTGTTGTTGTGTTTCTGTTGTTGTTGTTGTTGATGTAAAGGTGATGGTGGTGATAGTAATGATGATGGTCTTGCTGTTGGTGTCATTGTTGTTGTTGTTGCTGTTGCTGCTGTTGCTGTTGTCGTGTTGCTGCTGCTGTTGTTGTTGTTGTTGTTGTTGTTGTTGTTGTTGTTGTTGTTGTTGTTGTTGTTGTTGTTGTTGTTGTTGTTGTTGTTGTTGTTGTTGTTGATGTAGAGGTGATGGTGGTGATGATGGTGGTCTTGCTGTTGGTGTCGTTGTTGTTGTTGTTGTTGTCATGTTGCTGTTGTCATGATGTGGTTGTTGTTGTTGTCGCTGTTGTCATGTTGCTGTTGTTGTTGCTGTTGTTGTTGCTGTTGCTGTTGCTGTTGTTGTTGTTGATGTAGAGGTGATGGTGGTGATAGTAATGATGGTGGTGTTGGTGTTGTTGTTGTTGTCGTGTTGTTGTTGTTGTTGTTGTTGGCGTGTTGATGTTGATGTTGTCGTGCTGTTGTTGTTGGTGTAGGTGATGGTGGTGATGGTAATGGTAGTGATGATGGTCTTGCTGTTGGTGTTGGTGTCGTTGTTGTTGTTGTTGTTGTTGTTGTATTTGGTGTCGACGTGTCGTGCGAGTGCTGAATTCATGCTGATGGTGTTGGTCATGGTGAATGTGATGTACAGATGATGATGGTGGGACTAGCTGAGCACTGATGTATGGTGATGATGATGCTGGTAATGGTGCATGGTGACTTGGTGGTGCTGATGATGATAGTGATGGTGTTGATGGTGATTGTTATAGTGCATGATATTAGTGGTGTTGGCGTTGCTCAGCTGTCTATGTGGTTGTTCTAATATTAATTGATTTTGTATTTCACGAATTCACGATCAATGGCAAGTTGTGTCCCTAATTTAACCGAGGTTACCTTACAGCACTTTCATTTCGATTATCTTTAGAGTGAGATCCAAGAGGCAGTAGCGAAATTTTACAACTGGGCTGACGAAGGTTGGTTAAAACCGATAGTTGGTAAGACATTCGACTTAGCCGACGCACCGAAAGCACACAAAGAAATACTAGAAGGTTGCGCTAAAGGAAAGCTTGTCTTGGAAATTGAATAAATTTATCACACGAACACATATATACCTCACTTGCAAAAAATGCTTCAAATTGTATTGTCAGAGAACTTTGATGCATGAAATTTATGTGGCTTGCATTATTAATTCTGGATAGCTTATTGTAGACGTTGCAATAGTCGTTACGTATTTCCTTGAATTAGGTCTCTAGTATTGTAAAAACGCTATATTAGGTACTTCGTACAAATCATACTATAAAGGTATGCTATTTCGGACAAGAGAATTGAGTGTAAATCTTCACAAAACATTTATTGCATGCATGAGTACACTAAAGAAATACCAAATGGTTTTCCGTGTTTGGATACTCTGATCCAAACACGCGGGAAATTGCGGGACTGGAGAAAAGCGTAACAAAACACCAGCCGTAGGCGAGTGTTTTTAGCTTTTCGCCGGAAAGTCGAGCAATTTCCCAAGTGTTTGGATAAGAGTCTCCAAACATGGAAAAAATCATTTGGTATTTCTTTTATAAAATAATCACAAGTGCATGGATATGATATACTGTCCGACATTTTCAAAAAATCGTTTTGGCGGGCATTTTCCGTGTTTGGTCCAAACACGGCAATTGACCAATCAGGGCTCGCGTAGTATACATGTTATTTTATAATCAATTTTTATGTCCGACCTAGCATACCAATTTCTTCTCTTAAAGCCCAAATCAAACGAGAACGCAAGTCATCGCAAGTTGGCAGTTTTGGTGTTCGAACGACCGCCACAGAAATTTGTGACTGCCAACTTGCGATGACTTGCGTTCTTGTTTGATTAGGACTTAATTCATTCACTATACCGAGGGCTCTTCCCTTGACAAGTAAAATCGTCTGGCGTTAGACAGAGTAAAATACTAAAGTCTGGTGCGAAAAGCAACCATACGGTATAGGCAAAGAGTTAATTATTATTATTATTATTAAAATTTATATTGCGCATGTTCCATAAGTAAATGCTCACTTGCGCATTACAATAGTGTTCAAAATACTAAAATAGATTAACTAATTATATATACTAGTTTATATAGTCTATAAAATTGTTTAAAAAATTTCGGCACATTACTAAAATGCCTCTTTAAATAAATATGTTTTTAAGAGTCTTCGAAAGCTTGAAACTGATTCGGCGTGACGTATTTCTACAGGTAGTCTATTCCAAAGAGTAGGTGCCGCAAATGCGAGAGACCGGTCTCCAAGGGTGGACAGAGACTTCACTCTGGGTTTCTGAAGTAGCAGTTCAGAATCTGATCTTAAACCATAGCGTGATTTGCGTTTAATAGTGATGATTTCAGTGATGTACTCTGGAGCTCGTCCGTGGATCGCCTTATATGTAATTAACAACACTTTAAAGTCAATCCTGGACTTAATTGGAAGCCAGTGTAATTTATACAGAACAGGTGTAATATGGTCAAACCGAGAAATGTTACATATCAATCTAGCTGCTGTGTTCTGGACACGTTGTAGTTTGTTAAGGCTGGTAGCTGGTAAGCCATATAAGAGGCTATTACAATAGTCTAACCGACTTGTGACAAATGCATTCACCAACGTTCGAGTATTGTCTTCACTGAGAAACTTTCTTATCCGCCTGATGTTGTATATGTGGAAAAATGCCGCATTGCACGTTTTTGTTATATGTGTTTCACATTTCATTAGGCAGTCGAACCAACAACCAAGACTCTTGACTACGCTTGACTGAGGGATATGTTCATCACCTACACGCAGGGTACTTGCATTAACTTTCGCCAGTTGTTGTCTAGTTCCGATAAGTAAGAACTCCGTTTTTCCATCATTAAGCTTAAGCTTGTCAACCAACATCCATTTTTTCACATCGTCAATACAGTTTTGCATAGCTGTAATTGCAGTAGTTTGATCTGTATCTTCCGTAGGCTTGAATGATACATACAGTTGGGTATCATCAGCGAAAGCGTGCGCTTCTGGTAGGTGGGCTTCCAAAACACTGAATAATTTACTTGCATACATAACAAATAGAAGGGGGCCAAGACACGATCCTTGAGGTACACCATGTTGAAGGTCAAACCGCTTCGACATTGCTCCGTTTACACAAATAGATTGAGAACGTTTTTCAAGATAAGACTGAAACCATGATAGAACTCGACCTGAAATACCGAAACTAGAATGTAATCGTTTCAGCAGGATGTCGTGATCGATGGTATCAAACGCAGCACTGAGGTCCAATGTAACCAGCAAGGTGATGTGTTGTTGATTCATATTCATGAGAATGTCGTGCCTTATTCGCAGAAGAGTCGTTTCAGTACTGTGAAACTCACGGTAGGCAGACTGAGCACTAGGAAAGAGTTGGTGTACTGATAGATGGTTATTCATCTGATTAGAAACAGCTCGTTCTGTTAATTTGGATACAAATGTAGTTTTGTGGAAGCACCACGTAAAATATTTAGCAAAGAAATATTTTGCGTGCATGGTATTTCCGCAGAGCTTATTTATATAACTTTAAATATTATAAGGATTTAGGGTGAAGGAAAATTCGAGTGTAGAATATATACATTTTAAGACCAAACCGGGAGCAGTTGCGAAAAATGCAACTACACAGGCCCTCCGGCAGGAATTGAACCCACGACCTTGCGATTCTAGTGCAATGCTCTGACCACTGAGCCACGGAGGCCGTTAGGAGGCCCAATTCTCTCCTGGCATTACCACCTTATTATATATACAGAACTCGCGATCGAGCTCTCGGCAACGGCCTCCGTGGCTCAGTGGTCAGAGCATTGCACTAGAATCGCAAGGTCGTGGGTTCAATTCCTGCCGGAGGGCCTGTGTAGTTGCATTTTTCGCAACTGCTCCCGGTTTGGTCTTAAAATGTATATATTCTACACTCGAATTTTCCTTCACCCTAAATCCTTAGAACATGCTGTGTAATCGAGTGAAATGCCCAATATCATTTTTAAATATTATACTTATGTAATTTCTTTTTACACGCCCCCTGTGGAAATCAGCTTCGGTTGACGGGGTTAGCGTGGCTAAATAAAGTTCTTCTATCTTAAGGTTTTTAAGTTAAGTTTATTAAACCATCCTTAACTCCTTCACTATATATACCGAGGCTTCTCCACTTGCATGACAAGTAAAATTACCTGGCCTTAGACAGAGTGAAGTACTAAAGTCTGCTTCATTCGAAAACCGGAACCATTCATACGGCAGGCAAAGAGTAATTAACTCTTTCATGCACATTGTATACTTGATCTTTATACTCTGTCTAAGGGGCCGATTACATGGAAGATTTCACCCGGCTAATCGGGCTGAAATTTCAGCCCGGGCTTCCAATAAAATCCTTGTAAAACGGAGTTTGCGATTACATGACAAAAATTTCAGCCCGGTTTGAGCTACCCGGGCTGAAATTGTCATGTAATCGACAAGAAATTTCAGCCCGGGATGAAAAAACAATCTTGAAAATACTTTTGGTTTTGTTTATTTCATCTTTATATGCAACCACAGTCTCATAAAAGTCAAAAGTCGACATGATCATCGTTTCAAATTGTTTAAAGACTCGGAATTTACGATTATATGGAATCGCGATTACATGCGATTACTGAAATTCTTCATTACGTCATGAGAATATTTTAGCTGGGCTAACGAAAATATGATTTCAGCCCGGGCTGAAATTTCCCATGTAATCGCGAAACAATTTCAACCCGGTTAGCCTGGCTGAAAATCTCCATGTAATCAGCCCCTAACGCCAGACGATTTTAGTCGTCAAGGGGAGACGTGTCGGAAAGTCATGCATGAATTAAAGAGTTAATGTGCCGTAGAATCCCGAAAGTAGCGGCCCCCCGAAAGTAGCGGCCCCCAAGTCATTGCTTGATTAACTCGAAAGTGTTAAGTTTCAACTATCAACGTACCAAAGTGTATAACAGTCAGAGTTGAAATGGCATAAGGCAAAACTAAAGCATATTTGTGGTAAATAGGAAAGAACGAAGAAGAATATTCCCACAGTATGTTAACGTATTTTACCACCCGAAAGTAGCGGCCCCCCGTAAGTAGCGGCCCCCGTGAGTAGCGGCCCCCTGTAAGTAGCAGCCCCCCGTAAGTAGCAGCCCCCCGTGAGTAGCGGCCCCCCGTGAGTAGCAGCCCCCCGTGAGTAGCAGCCCCCCGTGAGTAGCGGCCCCCCGTGAGTAGCAGCCCCCCGTGAGTAGCGGCCCCCCGTGAGTAGCAGCCCCCCGTGAGTAGCAGCCCCCCGTGAGTAGCGGCCCCCCGTAAGTAGCAGCCCCCCGTAAGTAGCAGCCCCCCGTAAGTAGCGACCCCCCGTGAGTAGCGGCCCTCCGAAAGTAGCTAGCGGCCCCCAACAGTGGATAAAACCGAAAGTAAGGGGGGCCGCTACTTTCGGGATTCTACGGTATATCATCATCATACTTGCACATAGCAGTGTGTCATTACATCGAGCTCAACCTACGTTCAAATTATCTGAGGCCCAGTAGTTCAATGGTTAGATTGTCTCACTGGCGATCAGAAGGTTGTGGGTTCGATTCTCGCACGGGAACTCAAAAAATGTTCTGAGTATACGAAGATCATTTACAACCCAATACAAATCATACTGTTAATCAAAGAGTTAATTTTAGTTCAAAAGGAGTTACTAATAACTTCTTATTAACCGAACGCGAGGTCTTTACAGAGAAATATCGGACCGAGGTCTTTTTGGTACAGACCGAGCCCGTAGGGCGAGGTTTGTACACAAAGACCGAGGTCTGATATTTCTCTGTAAAGACCGGGCAAGCGAGGTTAATAAAAAGTTTATTATATGGCATTTTGAAACAACAAACCTTACATTTATACCTTGTCATGATACGTACTTTAGTCAGTTTAGTGTGACCTACTGACCTCGAGCGTGTGACATAAACTCATCGTTTTCAATGTCGTTGCTTTTGTTGTCGTCGCTTTCGGACTCCTATAAACTCGCTTCCAGATTGCTCTCCTCCCAATCATACATAATTTAGTCCTCAGGTTGTTGAATTCACAAAATTCTTGCGGTTTTCTTTCGTTGTTTAGTTGGTCCATTACGGGAAAGTAATGGACCGCTAAAAATGTTTCTAAGCCAATCACAGCGCGCTGTTTCACCGGAAGTGACGCTTGCCATATAATAAATTATATTATCCCAAAAAGGAAGCAGCTAGAATATAATTTTGAGTAAAAATTTGTGAGTAAAATTAATTAACTCTTTTTGAAAATGACTTTAAATAAACCGCTTTATTATAAAAATTTTCTAGCACGTTCTTTATTGTTTATAAAGGTGTGTTGCAAATTAGATTCAATTTTCCTAATATAATTTGCATATATTTTTAATAAAATGTTTTGTCAATACAAGCTGTTCGTAGGACTAGAATGCTAGAGTATAATATAATGTTATGCAAAACTAAAAACCACTTTTCAAAGTCTTTATATTTAAAAAAAAGTTGCATGGTTTTAACAGAAATGTCTTTTGTTATTAGAAGCTGGCCGATATTTAAAAATATTGACTACGAATAATAATAATAGTAGAGAAAACTCTACTTGGCCCAGCTGGCATTCGAACCCGCGACCCTCAGTTTCCTAATCCAATGCTCTACGAACAGAGTTACCGGTCAAGATGGGAGCTGGTGGTCGAATGATGGTTATTTAAGCCCCGGTCAAACGAGGATGAGAGTTGGCAAGCGAGAGTTTGTCTGAGAGTTTTCTCAACTCTCATGCCCCGGTCAAACGACGATGAGAGTTGATGAGAGTTGACCATGAGAGTTGACGAGAGTTGTAGGATTTACCGCGCGTAGCAGGGAGACTAGGAACGAATTTCGAGGTAAACAAAGTACTAAACTCTCATCAACTCTCATATGCCAACTCTCATGACCGGTCAAACGAGCAAAAACTCTCATCAACTCTCATTAAAATTTGAACCAGCTCAAAGTTGATGAGAGTTGATAAGAGTGCATGAGAGTCGATGAGAGTTGGTGGTCAAACGCGACCGAGAGTTGCAACTCTCATCGACTCTCATCTCTCATCCTCGTTTGACCGGGCCTTTAGGCTATGTGATATTTCGAAATAGACTAGTTTCTTCAATATCTAGACAATATTCTTCATAGTGAACTCCAGTGGAGAATAATAATAAGGTGTTACTCTGAGTGACGAACCAAACCGGACAATTAGAGAAAACTCTATACTTGGCCCGACTGGGATTCGAACCCGTGACGTTCGCGACCTTCAGTTTACTAGTCCGAACCGAAGGTCGCGGCTTCGAATCCCTCCAGAGCATCGGACTAGTAAACCGAAGTTCGCGGCTTCGAATCCCTTCCAGAGCATCGAACTAGTAAACCGAAGGTCGCGGCTTCGAATCCCTTCCAGAGCATCGAACTAGTAAACCGAAGTTCGCGGCTTCGAATCCCTTCCAGAGCATCGGACTAGTAAACCGAAGGTCGCGGCTTCGAATCCCTCCAGAGCATCGGACTAGTAAACCGAAGTTCGCGGCTTCGAATCCCTTCCAGAGCATCGAACTAGTAAACCGAAGGTCGCGGCTTCGAATCTCTTCCAGAGCATCGGACTGGTAAACCGAAGGTCGCGGCTTCGAATCTCTTCCAGAGCATCGGACTAGTAAACCGAAGGTCGCGGCTTCGAATCTCTTCCAGAGCATCGGACTGGTAAACCGAAGGTCGCGGCTTCGAATCTCTTCCAGAGCATCGGACTAGTAAACCGAAGGTCGCGGCTTCGAATCTCTTCCAGAGCATCGGACTAGTAAACCGAAGGTCGCGGCTTCGAATCCCTTCCAGAGCATCGAACTAGTAAACCGAAGGTCGCGACTTCGAATCCCTTCCAGAGCATCGGACTAGTAAACCGAAGGTCGCGGCTTCGAATCCCTCCAGAGCATCGGACTAGTAAACCGAAGGTCGCGGCTTCGAATCTCTTCCAGAGCATCGGACTGGTAAACCGAAGGTCGCGGCTTCGAATCTCTTCCAGAGCATCGGACTAGTAAACCGAAGGTCGCGGCTTTGAATCCCTTCCAGAGCATCGAACAAGTAAACCGAAGGTCGCGGCTTCGAATCCCTCCAGAGCATCGAACAAGTAAACCGAAGGTCGCGGCTTCGAATCCCTCCAGAGCATTGGACTAGTAAACCGAAGGTCGCGGCTTCGAATCCCTCCAGAGCATCGGACTAGTAAACCGAAGGTCGCGGCTTCGAATCCCTTCCAGAGCATCGGACTAGTAAACCGAAGGTCGCCGCTTCGAATCCCCTCCAGAGCATCGGACTAGTAAACCGAAGGTCGCCGCTTCGAATCCCAGCCGGGCCAAGTAGAGTTTTCTCTACTTGTCCGGTATGGTTCGTCACTCCGAGTAACACCTTAACATAAAGAATTTAACTTATTTTTACCGAAAACTGAAAAAAAGGTTTTAAATTCTCAAGGAGGAATTGAAGAAAGGAGACACGAGTCTGAAATATCGAAACCTTTTATCGAATTTTTGGAGAACTTAAACAAATAACCACATTCTTCAGAAAACTAAAAAATATGTCATATTTTGCGAAGGTGTGTCGAATTATATGTCCGGAAATTTCGTTTCAGAAGTTTGATAAACGTTCGCCAAGCCGAATACTTAGAAAATGTTTGTTAGCGGGCCTTAAGGTGGCTCCATACAGTTTCTTGAAAAATGGAAAATACAAGTTTGAGAGTCCAAAACACGTGATTAAACAATTCGGGAAAAGAATACAACTAAATGTTATGCATAGTTAAACATTCTGACAATCAAAAACTGTTACCAAATAAATAGCAACAGTTGTTGCTATGGCAACAATGACTTTTCAAAATGACTGTCAATTACCCTTCAAACTAATTTTATTCGAAAAAAACTTTGGTGACCCCCAATTTTTCTTTCATTAAAACTTTTCTTGAAGTATGAGTGATCAATTGGCCGATTTTAAAAAAATTCTGTAGAACGAATAAGTCTTTTTTCTGGAAAAAGCCTGTTTGTAAATTTTTAAAAAATATCGTTCTACAGATTTTTTTTTTAAATTGGCCTATTGATTACTCATACTTCAAGAAAAGTTTTAATGAAAAAACTGGGGTCACCAAAGTTTTTTCCGAATTGAATTAGTTTGAAGGGTAATTGGCAGCCATTTTGAAAAGTCATTCTTGCCGTAGCAACAACTGTTGCTATTCATTTGGTAACAGTTTTTGATTGTCAGATTGTTTAACTATGCATAAAATTTAGTTTTATTATTTTTCCGAATTGTTTAATCACGTATTTTGGACTCTCAAACTTGTATTTTCCATTTTTCAAGAAGCTGTATGCACGATCTCCTGGTTATATACATTAAATAAATTACTAGTTTAAGTTTTGAAAATCGAAAGAAAACGTGCATATCGCCCACCTTGTAAACAACACACTCTAAATTGTCTGCGTGCATATATATAGCTAACTCAAAAATGGTTTGTTTTGTAAATACGAACTCAATTTGACGCGGTTAAATAACACTGTCTTAACGACGCCAAACAAATAAGAAAGAGCCCACCATATGTTTGCTCAATGGACACAAACGTTATTCAAGCACCGCTGTGTGGATTTTTCAAGATGTACTTTCTTATTGTAATTATTCTTGTCTTCAAAGTAAATTCAAGCCAAGCTACAGTAAGTTTTAAGGAGCTGTTCACACTAAGCGAACTAACTGATTTTACGCCACGAAGACCTCTCTTTGACTGCAATAAGGAATTAGAATGTGTGCTATACTTAGAGAAAAACGAAGTCAATTTTGCTTTATGTCATTCTGCGTTTCTCAAATAGTCGGAATAAAATCTTCGTGGCATAAAATCGGGCTAGCCCGCCTCGTATGACTGAACGGTCCTGAAGTTTAATTTTTCAATTCATGCACGACTGTTAATTCCTAATTATTATTGGAATAACTTTTCTTGTAAAGATGTTCTTCCAGCTATATTAAATAACTTAAAAAGAATTTTTTGACTGGCTGTAACATACGTATCGTAGTTTAATCTCTTGGCTTGACAAGTTTTATATTTTTCATATGCATGTATACGACTCAAATTGAAAAAGTTTGTTTTTTTGCCAAGAGGGTCTTGTCCAAAAGTCATGCCATATGCAGCTGTTGCATGCATGGTCAAAGAAAATTTGCTCCCGTGGATGGCACGGAATTCTCAAAGAAAAGTGGCCAGCGAATTACGCACTATACAGTCAACTCTCGTTAGAGCGGACACCCTGAGGACCGTCATTTGGTGTCCGTAATAACGAGAGTCCGCAATAGCGGGATGTGATGAAAATATCCCGATTTCAGGTTGTAAAATGTCACTACAATGTATTACTGCTTTTTTGTTTTAAAATGTCCACTTTATTTCAATTTCTAGTTGACGTTTACTGTGATACATAACTACACAGGACAAGTCAAAATACAAGTCAAAAATTTGTATTCAAATGGGGTTTTTTATTCCAAAACTAAAAATACAACGGTAACATGAATCAGTAACATAAATATGTCACTCGATAAATTAAAAAGTCATTCACTTACATGTGTCGAGAGAAAAATACGTCCAAGGTGTCCGTAAAAATGTTTGTTGGGGACCACGTGAAGTGTCCGCAATTCCGTAATAGCGAGAGTCCGTTATAGCGAGAGTTATTTCAATACATTTCATAGTAGTTTCGGCCGGGGATTTACCAACTGTCCTTAATAGCGAGGTGTCTGTAATAGCGGGGTGTCCGCAAGACGAGAGTTTACTGTATACCTATAAGCAAGTAAACGGCTATACCATGCAAGGAACTTGCCAAGGGCAAACTTGGTCGGCCTAACTTAACTTGCCAAGTGTAAACTTGGTCGGGTATATGTGCGGGACCTAACTTAACTTGCCAATGGCAAACTTGGTCGGGTATATGTGCGGGACCTAACTTAACTTGCCAATGGCAAACTTGGTCGGGTATATGTGCGGGACCTAACTTAAATTGCCAAGAGAAAACTTGGTCGGCCTAACTTAACTTGCCAAGTGTAAACTTGGTCGGGTATATGTGCGGGACCTAACTTAACTTACCAAGGGCAAATTTGGCCGCGGGTATATGTGCGGGACCTAACTCAATTGTTAGAGCATTTCACTATGCATGTAACGATCAGAAAATTATACAGATTCAATTCCGGCTTGAAAACTCAGAGCTATTTTCTGATTGACATTTTGCTGAGCTGAAGAACATCTTTGCAACAATTAATATTATTATCAAAGCTATATACAGTACATGTATATATAAAGAGGACACAATTTCTATTTCTCATTTCAGTATAATTACATTGTTTTGTATACTGTTGTATTTTAGGCAGCTGGGATAGATCCTTACGATGCTGCCGTTACAGGTTGGTTAGGTAGAACATTTGTAAAAAGTAATGGCTAACATTTGTTGTATTGTTGTGATCATGTTATGGTAATACGTGTAACAACGCTATTCAACTTGCAACGCAACAATGTTGCAAGAATTTGTTCCTCGTATATTACTTCACCTTAAGAAAACTGTTCAATTTGTACAATAGAAAAGACGACATTTTGCGCTTTCATTTGATTCTCTCGTTTCCTTTATCTTTTAGACAATGCTTGCACTTCTCTTACGGTTAACGACGGCCAGACACTGACCATGAACAGCAGTGACGGTACAATAACGGGCTATGATGTTTCGACTGGAATATTTTGCGTTATTCCAAGTGGTGGCGCAACACTGCCAACACAGTTCAAATTGTGTGGAAATTTGACGATAAATGGAGAACTCAAGTTGGTTGGCGATCGGACTGTTTCAATTCAAAGTCGCTTTGGTGATATTGTTATTAATTCTTCAGAGATAACCGAGGTTTACTGTACCGATGATGAAGGTGAAAGAAAGAGTTGCGAAGGATTAACTGACAAGTGCCATGGTTGTACACTGAGTAAGTTTAAGTAGCTATATAATTATCTATCTATACCGAACTTGCTAGCATATCTACAACTTATTGTACAATACCCTGGTTTCCATGCGTGTTTTCACTGGTTGTTGCCCATGATCTATAGAGGACAGACACATGGATCACGTCAGATCACGTCAGCTGACTTGCTTTTTTCCTTCTTTATGCCCCAAAATCCAGCAAGAGTTTCGATAAAAACCTTTTAAATTTTTGTATTGTATAAAAGAAATAGATGCCATTTTTTGTTGTTTTTTCAGTTATAGATACATGCACATAAGACGTAACAACGTGGTAAAGAACATCGACCGCGTCTCGTGGGCCACTTTTTTGTCCTTACCACATTGTGACGTCATCTGTGCATCTACCGACAACGGCAAAATGGAATCTATTTGTTAACTAGATTACCTATCTGCAATTATAGTTGGATAGAGAAACGAAATGGCGATGTCTGAAGTCAACCGAAATGTATCATCGCTGACGCAAACACTTCGTGCACATGCAGCACACTCTTTTAGTGTCAAAAGTGTACATTGTTTACAATATAAACGCCTGCATGCTTCTTACTGTGCAGTTCTTGCTAGCCAATGAGAGCGTTTATACCATGCTTTTTATTGGTGGAAAACATCGTATAACCAATCAGGAAGCCGATACGATATTTTCTCACAAATAGAGAAAATGAAAACTATAGTATGGCTAATGATAGCGTCGGAAAGTTTCGTGTATTATTTGTCTTATAGACCACTTTCATAAAGGTCCTCACTTTAAATATTCGTTTATGTGCATCTAAATGAGTCTTTCTGGCCTCGTTATGAAGCAAAGATTATTTTGTATTGCAGATGAGGCCGAAAGACTTATTAAGATGCACATAAAAGAATATTCAAATTAATCGCTATTATGAAAGTGGTGTATTAAATGCACAGAAATCTCAGTACTTAAATAATATACTATTTTACCCAGTTTCTTTTTTACTACATGTATATCTATAGCCTTTTAGAATAAGATTTTTTGTGTTTTATGAACCAGTAACAGGAGGCGGAGGCGGAGGAAAAGGAGGAGCTTGCAATAGAAAATGTGCCGCAGCAAATGCTCATTCCAATCCTCACAATACATCGATACTTTTGGGCGGAAATCCAGGTAAGAACCTAAACCCCTTTTCAAAAGTTGATGTCGATATCATAAAGAGAACATTTTCGTAACTTATTCTTTTTTTCCCTCGTTAAAAGTGGACTACAGTCCACTTTGCGCATGTTTATAGGATTGTTTACGCTTTGATTTGAGCATAGAT
>OZ036009.1:4008940-4058940 GCA_964035015.1 Corallium rubrum
TACCTACCTACCTACCTACCTACCTACCTACCTACCTTCCTACCTTCCTACCTACCTACCTACCTACCTACCTACCTACCTACCTACCTACCTACCTACCTACCAACCTACCAACCTACCTACCTACCTACCTACCTACCTACATACTTACCTACCTACTTACCAACCTACCTACCTAATTACCTACCTACCTACCTACTTACCAACCTACCTACCTACCTACTTACCTACATTTACCTACCTTTTGCCGGCCTGAGTGTCTTAATCTTGATCTTGCTCTGAACCTTAACCTTGACTTTGACTTTAACACCTCACCCTCACTTCACTTCACTTCACTTCACTTCACTTCACTTCACTTCACTTCACTTCACTTCACTTCACTTCACTTCACTTCACTTCACTTCACTTCACTTCACTTCACTTCACTTCACTTCACTTCACTTCACTTCACTTCACTTCACTTCACTTCACTTCACTTCACTTCACTTCACTTCACTTCACTTCACTTCACTTCACTTCACCTCACCTCACCTCACCTCACCTCACCTCACCTCACCTCACCTCACCTCACCTCACCTCACCTCACCTCACCTCACCTCACCTCACCTCACCTCACCTCACCTCACCTCACCTCACCTCACCTCACCTCACCTCACCTCACCTCACCTCACCTCACCTCACCTCACCTCACCTCACCTCACCTCACCTCACCTCACCTCACCTCACCCCACCCCACCTCACCTCACCTCACCTCACCTCACCTCACCTGGGGAGATGTTATTATTCGGCTCCAACTGCCAAGCACGAGGTTTTTGCGTGGAATAATAACCGAACCCGTGGCTTTTAATTTAAACAAATACTCAATAGACCATATTCTTAAGTTGTTTTCAGAAAAATTTTAGGCTGTACTTGAACTAAATATCGAGGAATATTAAATTCGAAAACACAGTGTATATTTTTGTAATGTGGTCTTTACCTCCAGATAATACGAGACTAATAACAAAAGAACAATCGAAATATAGTAAGATTAGATATACTGCCGAAACAGAGAACGTATGAGACTAACATTTCGAGCGAAGGCCCTTCGTCAGAGAGAAACGTAAAGAGGGCCTTCGCTCGAAACGTTAGACTTCTGTTTCGGCAGTATATCTAACCTTACCATATTTCGATTGTTGTTTCTACACTGCCTACGCAGCACGCTAGCGCTAGTTTTAAGAACAAAAGAATATGGTCTGATCATGATGAGTTGTTATATATTATTCTATATACAGACCTTAAATACAAATAACTGAACAAGTTGTGACTGCTGCGCAAAACATTGACACTCACGTTTTCAAAATTTATTTAACAGAATCTAATTTTCCTTACGAGACAGTCGGTTGCTTCAGAGACAATAATAATGCTCGTGCCATGCCAATAATAGAAGGGGAAGATCCCAACTTGGATGGTTACTACAAGGACAGAAAACAAGCCGTCATAAAATGTTATAAAGCAACTAAGAGTCGAGGATTCAAGGTATTTGCTGTTCAAGATGGAGGACAATGTACAACTGGTATGACAGCTGCAAAGACGTTCAGCAAATATGGAATATCGAATGCTTGCCTAGATGACGGTGAAGGCGGACCGTTGGCCAATCAGATCTATTATATTAAAGGTATATATATATATATATATATATATATATATATATATATATATAGTATAAGTAGGCTTACCTCAAAATATTGAGGTAAGCCCACTTATACTATATTCGCTCTACCTTTATGGTATATTGAGCACTTTCCGACATTCCGTGAACAAAATCACACGTGCTCGTTTGTATATATATATATATATATATATATATATATATATATATATATATGTAATGTTTACAACACGAGCGGCCGTGTTGTATTGAATTATACAATCACGAGCCGAAGGCGAGTGATTGTATATTCAATACAACAAGGACGCGAGTGTTGTAAACAACTTGTGAAATGAATAAATAGTAAAAATCCCTTTGGGATAATCATATTGAGATGCTAATTAGTTACAAGCACTAGTGGTTTGTATGGAGTTTACAGGGGTATACATGTGACGTAATTTCTGAAATTGGATTGGCTGCAACGCTCATGAATTATTAATGAATTTCACAAATATATATATGCACTGATGAGGCCCGAAAGGCCGAAACGGTACCAATAAATATAAAAATATATATATATATATAATATATATTATATATATATATTATATATATATATTATATATATATATATTATATATATATTATATATATATATAATATATATGATGAGGCCCGAAAGGCCGAAACGGTACCTATTATAATGAGGCTTAAATATATATATATATATATATATATATATATATATATATATATATATATATATATATATATATATATATATATATATATATATAATGCTTCCAGCTTTATATACGCATATAGCAAGTAAGACATTTTGATGTTTACGTGTGTTCTTTGCTCTATAGATTATGATGATATTGGATGTTTTAAAGACACTCATGATCGTGCAATCCAAACATTGGAAGGAAATGATAAAATTTTGGACGGTTCGTATCGTGCACGAAAGAACGCCATTGCAAAGTGTGCTTTGGCTGCAAGAAGGGCAGGTTTTATCATGTTTGCAGTTCAAAATGGTGGATGGTGCAGAGGCAGTGCTACAGCACCAGATACATATGACAAACATGGAAAATCTGATGCTTGTTATCCTGATGGCGAAGGTGGACCGTGGGCGAACGAAGTTTATTTAATAAGACGTAAGTTATGCCTTTTATTTAATTACAACAAACTTTATTTTCTTTGTTTCTTTTTAGAGACTCCACAATTATACAATGACCTATCTAGGATTTCTTTAGTTGTTTTTTGATTGGCGGAGGGGGGTAGGGGTTGGTGGGGCGTGGTTGGATGATGATGTTAGGATATAGTGACCAATCGACACCACACCGCATGCAATGAATTTGTGAAACTGTATATGATATAGGAAATGGATATAACGATGGATTGATTAGTGCAGAGGTATTGTATTATAGACTACTTAAACGAATGGAGAACAAATGCTTGATAAACTATAGAATTTTTATTGATTATTCGTTGAACATACTGATATCGGAGCTTTGAAGTTGTGATGCACTGGTTTGACGTCATGTTCAAGAGGACCTTTTAAAGCAAAGCTTACGTTTAAAATTGTTAAGGGATCTGCCCCAGAAATGCTGACAAAAATCTTTAGAACATCTGATGCTTCCCATCACTATAATCAGGGGCGGATCTAGGAAAATATTTGACTGTTGCACGCATGGCGTGGTTCAATCCATCCAGGGGGGTCTGGGGGCATGCCCCCCGGAAAATTTTGAAAATTAGGACCTCTAAAAACGCATTCTGCAGAGCAAGTTAAAGACATCTTGGAAGACCGTTTTGTATATATTTAAGATAACGTATTGTAATTAGATACACAATTAAACATAAATACAACCGAGAAGCGCTTAGTAATACTATACTGCATCGACTGTATTACATCTATCACAGTCAAATACAGAGTACCTGAAAAAGAGCTTTAGTTATAGTAGGGGTAAACTGTGGAATAACGTACAAATCGAATTAAAAAACCATAAAACATTAAGTTCTTTTAGTAGAGACATATTTCTTCAGTCAGGTTACAAAAATATCGTAAGAAAACTTTTTTAAATATAAATAAGCTTTGTGCACCACGTAAAATATTTATTTGCTCAGCTTTCGGCCTGTTGACCCAGGACGTCATCAGAGCTATGACAACAATTAATCTGTTGGTTCACGTCATTTACAAACATGGCTTGTACTCCTTCAGGCGAGTTAAGAGATTCCTTTCCATTTCTCCGATGCATAACCAAGCCACGCTCACACGGGATGCGATACGCTCCAGGCTTAGATAAGCTATCCACCTTATCTTTATGTGTGAAAAGTACCTTGAACAATTTGTGTTGACTCACTGTGAAATGCCTTCATACCAGCACGATTTAGAATCCTAAAGGTATATGAAGGTATTTCACAGTAGTCAACACATAAAGATGAGGTGGATAGCTTATCTAAGCCTGGAGTGTATCGCATTCCGTGTGAGTGTGGCTTGGTATACCGCGGGGAAACGGGAAGGAATCTCTCAACTCCCCTGAAGGAGCACAAGACCGACATGTTGCATAAAAGCCCACCATGATAAATCTGTTGTTACCAAACACGCCTGGAAGTATGACCATCGTGTTAAGTGGGAAGAGTCGTCACTCTTAGCCAGAGACTAGCAATACTTCACGCGAATATATTGAAATTGCAAAACATCACACTATTTCTCAGGAGGGACAGTTATTAAACAGCACGTGGTGTGCCCTATTCGGAGAACATCCTTGATTTCGTTTTCTAATTAATAAAATTAACGTGATACGCCATGGAAAGTGTATTTGTTGTGTCTATATCGCGCGCATAGCTGTATATATTGCCATATTGCATGGTATGCTCCAACTAATATTCAACGAATGACGTAAATTGTCCAGTACTAATAAGAAAATATCATTGAATGATTGACGGGAATTGACCATTGACCTATATATTTAACTGGACTGCGGGTGCTGGTCAAAAATGTGTCCGCATTTTCACTTTCAAAATGGCGGCATTTATGGGTCCTTCTGCTAATGGTAGCGACCACTGACATGTACTTATCGTAGGAAAACAGAATATTTTTGTAAACACAAAGCGATTTTCTTACTTTATTAATAAATCGTTCCTATGCGAGGGCTTCCCCAGAGGTGAATAAAATCGTCTGGCGTTAGCCAGAATAAAATACTAAAGAGTAAAGACCAATAAATTCGGACAGGAAAGAGTTAATGCATGCAGGTTGGTCATTGTTAATTTCTTGTGGAACAACTCAAGAGGCCTCCTGGATTATTTGTCTGACCAAATACTAGGAATATCGCCTCCCATGTAAATAGCCCCTAAGAAGGACTCGGTACGCCTCGCTTCTTTACGATTTTGTCGTGATCTTCAGCGGTTCTTTATAGAGCTGGCGACTTCATAAAACGAAATGTTTGTAGATTTCCATGACCATGTGTATTGACAGTCTTGTTTATTTTATTGCCAAGTGTTCGTGCGGTTACCGCCGGCCGGCGCGTCTTTTTAATTCAGACTGCTAGAAAGCTACAACAGTAATTGTCTAGGAATATTATTGTAGTTCAGAACTACAATAAGACCTTCTCATGAAAACATCCTGGGCCGCTCAGGCTCAGCAACAAACATAAATACTAGAAATATTTTGTTTACACAAACTCGAGACCAGGACGATATTATGCTGACTTGGCAAAAATTCGACAAAGTTTCACCTAGTCCGTCTACTCCGAACGTTTTCTCAAGAAATAATCCACTGTAGGAGTTATAAAATATATTGGCAGAAAGATAATTCACCTTGCTACAACATGCGTACAGTTCATCCGACCAAATAGCTTAGTTTCCCTAAAAAAAGAGAAATACCGAACATGTCCAAATCATAATAGCGGCCGCTATTTTGAATTTTTTTTCCGTATGTATTATATTGTCTTCTCCGAATGTTTTCTCGAGAAATCAACCACTGTAGAAGCTATCAAATATACTGGAAGAAAGATAATTAATCTGGCTACAACATACATACAGTTTATTCGACCAAATAGCTTAGTTTTCTTAAAAAAAGCGAAAGACCGAACATGTCAAAAGGACCCATAAATGCCGCCATTTTGAAAGTGAAAATGCGGACACTTTCCTAACTCAAAGGTAATAGGAGCACGCAGTCCAGTTAAATATATAAGTCAGTGGAATTGACATACCACAAGCCGATATTAATGGCTTCTAGTAAAATCAAATAATCGTTTTCAGTTGTGCATAATATAACAATAGAGTTGATGTTCGCTAGCAAGCCCGAGCCGCAGGCGAGGGTTAAAATTAGCGATCTGAGAATGCCAAAAACAGTATTTATGTCCAAGAACATCAACTGCATTACTATTATAATAATTTTAGTGGGCATTTTGAGGAAAATCAAAGACAGTACAGTTAACAGTATCTTGAACAGTGCCACCATTCCGCCGGCGTGTATTTCATTGCAATAAATACATAACTCATAACTTACACGTAAACTTGGCAGAAAACGCAATATTTTTCATTAAAACAATCTTTGCTCTAAAGTATTGACAACGAAAGTATACAATTCTGTAAACAACAAACCAATAATGATTTAGATGTGTTAAAACTGATCGTCTCATATGAATTCTTAATTCTTCATTTTAGCCCGCAAAATACACCACAACACCCGATAAAATTATTATAATTTATATTTAATTTAAATATTACTTTTCCTTTGAAGTTCCTTTTTAAAACTTTAATTTTACTAACAGTAAAGGTGATCTATTTTGTTATTTAGATCGTTCTAACAGTTCGGAAGGAATGACCTCTGGTGGTCTGAACCAGACCAACAACGAGTCTGGATCAACAACACCAACTCAACAAGGTATTGTGAGAAGCAAACATTTTTTTGCATTTATCCACCCACAATCATGGGGTGTAAGTGCGTGTGTGTGAGTGGGGAGGGCGGTGAAAACACTAGTTTTGTTTGGAATTTGAAAGAACGTATAAGACAAAAATATATCTAGCTTATTTTGGAGAAGGACTTTGAAAGAAAAAAAGATAGTATGAGACGAGACGAGACGAGACGCGACGCGACGCGAGGCGACGCGACGGGACGGGACGCGACGGGACGGGACGGGACGCGACGGGACGGGACGGGACGCGACGGGACGCGACGGGACGCGACGGGACGAGACGGGACGCAACGGGACGCGACGGGACGGGACGGGACGGGACGAGACGAGACGAGACGTGACGAGACGCGACGCGGATGGGATGGGATGGGATGAGATGAGATGAGATGAGATGAGATGAGATGAGATGAGATGAGATGAGATGAGATGAGATGAGATGAGATGAGATGAGATGAGATGAGATGAGATGAGATGGAATAGGATGAGATGAGATGATGGGACGGGACGGGAGATGAGATGGAATAGGATGAGATGATCATGGGACGGGACGGGACGCGATGAGATGAGATGAGATGAGATGAGATGAGATGAGATGAGATATATGAGATGAGATGAGATGGGATGGGACGAGATGGGACGAGACGAGACGAGACGAGACGGGACGGGATGGGATGGGATAGGATGGGATGGGATGGGATGGGATGGGATGGGATGGGATGGGATAGGATGAGACATCAGAACAAATCGGTACTGTCAGAATTAATGTTGATTGAGCTTGTTATTTGTGTTTACTTCTCTGCTTGTGCGTGAATACAGTGGCAAAAGTAACAAATTTTTGCTATTTGCCTATTCAGATGTCTCTTGTTAGCGGCCGTTTTCTTGTTTGAAAAAGTGACAATTGACAATATGTTATTGACAAAAGTTGACCAGAAATTTAAATAGAATGGCATGAAGTGGGGTGGGATGGTTGCATTTGGCACTATAGATGGATTGAGTTGAAGAAAAGAAGAAACAAATTATCGTTGACTCGAGATTGAAATAAAATGAAATGAGATAGTCTTTCAAAAATGCTTAAATCAAGTTTGCGCAAACTTTTCATACAATATTGCAACTATGCAGGCATAAACTTTTAAAAAATACTTCTTAATTTTTAGTTAAATTCAAACATAACGTGGAGCAAATGAAGGTACGGTAGAAATGTGCATGTATTCTTTTTAAGGTTTGCAGGGTCATTTCGGTGAAGCATTCTCAATTCGCCAGATTTATGCCACAAGAATAACATAGATATCCAATAAGGAGGTGTAACTAGGATTCAACATTGTAAAAAAAATTGTTTCTACTAGCTAAAATGATATAGATAGAAAACCAAACTTTCTGACTATACGTCCATCGTCAGGGTTAAAATAACTATATGGTAAATTTACATTCATGAAGACTATTATTATTAAAATAATATTTAAAACACTAGCAGGAGTGTTTTATCAGACTTAAAACCACGAGGGCGCAGCCCAAGTATTTTAGATCTGTTAAAACACGTGATGCGAGTGTTTTGAATGGCTTCAAAAACGATTCGTTATTGGATGTCATGTTCATTAGTATTCTTTATATAAAATTGTATGTTCATTAGTATTCTTTATATAAAATTGTATGTCCATTAGTATTCTTTATATAAAATTGTATGTTCATTAGTATTCTTTATATAAAATTGTATGTTTATTAGTATTCTTTATATAAAATTGTATGTTTATTAGTATTCTTTATATAAAATTGTATGTTCATTAGTATTCTTTCTGACGTCAAGAAGTTTTATCAGGTATAAAACCACGGACATGGTACTGATTTCCTTTGTGTTTTCCTCGTGAATTATTAATGAGTTTTTGAAGTACATAGAACCACTTACCTATTTAAAAACTATGAATAAAAAAACAAAAGATCAAGCTGATTAACATGTTAACAAAGGCTATCTAAATAAAATATGGTAGTCATTAAAACCCCATCGGCTTAGTATTTTCTAACTAAAGGGTATTAAATAAACGTTCGGTAAGGTTCGTCCACAATCTCGATTAGCAATTGCACAATCTGTTTTGGCAATCATCCAAGCTTCGTTCCATCTCCGTGACCATCTATTCTTTTTTTCGAAACACAATATCAAGGTTGCTGTAAAGCTTGACCAAATCCTTACTAAGGTGAAGGATAGTATTCCAGAAGAAAAGCAGACGGGTGTTGTTTATCCCCTGTAGGGATTGTCCAATAAATTACATCGGCGAGACAGGACCGGCAGTTCCAGGGGCATGGGGGCAAAATCAATTCGTGTCACGATCGGAAATTGCGGCTGTCGACGGGGACCTAGTCCAGGCTGACCTGTTTTAGCTGCACATGCGTAGAACGAATATCTTGCGTGTAAACGTCATCAATACACGGCCGACAGGAGCGAGGACACCCCAAGCTCAAAGTCAAACATCTCCGCTCAAAATCGTCGCTCGACCATAATTCTTCCACGAGCGCATAGCACGAAGGTTGGGCTTGCCATAGAATACGGTTTGTTGACAACTCGTGGAATTTTCGCGATGTACGAACCCAAATACCCAGAACTCACTTGAGCCAGCACGCACGTGGACTGCGAACTGCCGCATGAAAGTTGCCGATTTTCTATGCGCTGGGGGCCTTGGCCAGGTTGTATCTTAAAAAAGGCCCTGAAATCTGCAGTGTTTGGTATATAATTAAAAATTGTTAACTCAAAAGAGTTAGGAACTTCAAAAAATTAGGGCGGGGGGTAATTAGGCATTCAGAAAATAATAATTGAGAAATTGGGAACTTAGAAATTAGAAACTCGACAAAAATTAGGAACTAGAAAAAAATAGAAACTCAGAAATCAGGAACTCGTGGGATCTCGGAGAATAACAACTTGACAATTTTTTTCAAGTAAATTTCGAGTAAGATCATGTCGTCCACAACAGCAATATACTCCACGATGAGAATGTTTATTGTTAAATCCTTTTCTGTTGTGAACATATTTAGCCATCCCAGAGTGCAAAGAAGAGAGTAGAAGCCGTTCAAAACATAGTCGAATTGATGAAAAAGAGTGACGTACAATTTTGTGGCCTTCCACCAATAAATTGCAAGGTAAGTATAGACCTTGATCGATAGCATGCAATAGCGGCGTAGTCGAGCGTGCATGTGGGATCCTATTGCAATGGCTCTCAAACATTTTTTGAACAGCAAACTTTTGCGACTGCCATACCCAACATATTTATTATGGGGATTAAGAAGGATAGTCACCCATCCAGACACTAGCAAAGCAAAGCAAAGCGATTTTATTTATTGAGTAACATATGACAGTATTTGGATATTGATGACCCAATGGCCCTCCCCCCTTGATGGAAATGGAATTACATGTAGTTAGTAGAATAAACTGGGGAAACTATGTTGTTGATTTTGCTGAGGGAGTAAAATCGGAGAACCAACAACTTTGCTCACACGAAGTTAATGTGGTCATCACCCATCCAAGTACTAACCCCATTTGACCTGGCTTAACTTCAGTGGTGAGAAGCAGTGCGCTAACGGCTTGTGCCATAATGCATGGGCTTAACTTCAGATCTCAGCAGTCATATGCATGCAGTGAAGAGGCGCCAACAGCACACGCCATTTTTGACATACATGTTGTTTTACAGGGAGCCATGGAAGGTGGAGCAGGAGTGGTTAACGACGCTCTTGGAGATAGTAATTTTGAGGTGAGTTGTCATTTATCGAATACTAAAGTATCTCTGAAGTGAAAAAATTGCACAAAATTTTCAACTTTAAGAGAAGTATACTACAGCGTCAATCTGATGATTAGTTTTCCAACCTTTCTAAATCTTTTTGTTTTCTTTTTCTTCACTTATTGAAGCCTGGCGCGTTGCTGTTAATGCTTTCTGATTTTGCGAAAACTATGTTAAGCGATAAAGGATTTAAACCTAATCCTGGAATGAACTTCACAAAACTTAGTAAGTAGCCGTATACGTAAAAGTATATTCTCTAACACGTTGCTGAAGGCTCGTTTTCGCTCTCTTACTGTTGTTTTGTTTTCAGTATCGCCATGGCAGTGGTGGTGGCAGCTGTCGTTGTAGTTGTTGTTGTTGGTGGTGTTGGTGTTGTTGCTGGTGTTGGTAATGGTTTTTATGTTGGTAGTGTTGTTGTTGTTGTTGTTGTTGTTGATGTTGTTGTTGTTGTTGTTGTTGTTGTTGTTGTTGTTGTTGTTGATGGTGTTGTTGTTGTTGTTGTTGTTGTTGTTGTTGTTGTTGTTGTTGTTGTTGTTGTTGTTGTTGTTGTTGATGTTGATGGCGTTGTTGTTGTTGTTGTTGTTGTTGTTGTTGTTATTGTTGTTATTGTTGTTATTGTTGTTGTTATTGTTGTTATTGTTATTGTTGTTATTGTTGTTGGTGTTTGTGTTGGTGTTGTTGCTGGTGTTGGTGTTGGTAATGGTTATTATGTTGGTAGTGTTGTTGTTGATGTTGTTGTTGTTGTTGATGGTGTTGATGGTGTTGTTGCTGTTGTTGGTGGTGGTGGTGTTGTTGTTGATGTTGATGTTGATGGTGTTGTTGTTGTTGTTGTTGTTGTTGTTGTTGCTGTTGCTGTTTTTGTTGTTGTTGTTAGTCGTTGTGTTGTTCTTGTTGTTGGTGTTGCGTTGGTGGCGGTGTTGTTGATGTTGTTGGTGTTGGTGTTGGTGTTGTTGACGTTGTCGTCGACGTCGACGTCGACGTTGGCGTCGTTGACGTTGTTGTTGTGACATACAATTTATGCAACCAAATATTTCTTTAAAGGCATTAAATTTTTCAACGATCGTGCTGAAAATATAAAGGAGCCAATGAAACAGTTTGTTGAAGTTCCGCTGGAGAATACTTGTAAGTATATAACTAATATAATAAAATAAATAAAAAAATAAGTTAACAAGTTTTGACAAATTAGTTTTACTTTTTACATGGGTGTTGTTGGCCCAGGTGTCTTTCACCTCTGCGACCCAGGTTCGATTCTTGCTAGATGCAGTTATCAGAATAAATTTTTACCTTGTCTAGCCTGGGAAGAGTTTTCCCAGTTTGACTCTACCAAAAACCACAGGTTTTCTGCGGGTACTCTGGCGTTCTTCTGTAAAAACACTGGACCCATAAGGGATGGCTCTTCCTTGATGACCTATAAGGGCCAGCTATCCAAAATAACTGTGTATGCAATCACGAAGGAGTGCGTTATAATTATTCAGTCATTATTTGCGTTTTAGCAATGGTGAAATCATTCGTTGCGTCGGTAAAGAAGCTGGACCTTAGCCTTGCACTTGGGTAAATTCTTAAACAGATGATAGTTTAGACTTTCTTAACGAGGAAAAATAGAGGCAATATATAGCTAGGATTAAAATCAAATCTATAAGTAATATTTAAAGGGCATATAAACCCAATTTTTTTTATCATCTGAGTACGTTCTACATAGAGCAAACAGTTGTTCAGTGAAATATTTTTTTGATTGGAGCTATTCTTCGATGTTTTTTTGGCGATTCGCATTTCTAGTATGGTAATGAGATGACGTCTATATAGGCATTTGGCTTTCTTTCTCTTTTTGGCAAGATAAACTACCTGATAATTCTATATTATAGATGTGTAGGTATATTATAGGTGTATTATAGAGATATTTGTCTAAATACTACAGATAACTTGTCGCGACTTTCTTGTTATTAGAGAAAAAGAATATTATCTGGCGAGTTCGATTCTTACATTGGATATGATTCTCGATGATGAGCACTTAACAAACCTTGGAGAAAAACGTGCGATTGTCAAGGTTTATTTAGACAAAACGGTAGGCCAGGAGCCATGAATATTAGCTTCTACTGCAATTTTTATGGAGGCATGAGCTAGTGAAAATACGCAATATTGGTTGGTTCTTGATAGTGTTGTTGGTGTTGGTGTTGGTGTTGGTGTTGGTGTTGGTGTTGGTGTTGGTGTTGTTGTTGGTGGTGTTGGTGTTGGTGTTGGTGTTGGTGTTGGTGTTGGTGTTGGTGTCGGTGTTGTTGGTGTTGTTGGTGTTGGTGTTGTTGGTGTTGGTGTTTGTGATGTTGGTGGTATTGGTGGTCGTGGTTGTTTTAGTGATGATGTTGTTGGTACTGTTGTTTGTGTTGTTTGGTGGTGGTGTTGGTGTTGGTGATGGTGTTTTTGTTATGGCGATGTTTGTGTTGTTGTTGTTGTTGTTGTTGTTGTTGTTGTTGTTGTTGTTGTTGTTGTTGTTGTTGTTGTTGTTGTTGTTGGTGGTGGTGGTGGTGGTGGTGGTGTTGTTGTTGTTGTTGTTGTTGTTGTTGTTGTTGTTGTTGTTGTTGTTGTTGGTGTTGGTGTTGGTGTTGGTGTTGGTGTTGGTGTTGGTATTGGTGTTGGTGGTGTTGGTGGTGATGGTAGTGTTGTTGTTGGTGGTGTTGGTGGTGTTGGTGGTGTTGGTGGTGTTGGTACATTTGATCTTCATGTTCACAATGGTAGTAACGCTAATCAAGTCAAAATATATTTATTTGAAATAGGAAATGAAAAACAATGTGACGTGTATGTATTTGGATCCAAACACCAAAAAATGGAGTGACAAAGGGGTCGAGTACGTTGAAACTACGGAGAATGTTACAAAGTGTAAGACCAATCACTTTTCGAATTTTGCAGTATTTTTCGCAAAAACGAAACCGGTAAGCTACCTAGATAGTATCTCAAATTTGAAATTAAAAAACAAGATATTCAAATTCGCAAGGCGTGTGCGTATTGCATATTTAAAAAAAATCCATCTTGTTTCATACAACAGTCCGCCGAACACAAACTTGCATTGGAATTGATCAGTTACATCGGATGTGGTCTGTCGTTGTTTGGCTTGATCATCACCTTATCTCTTTACGTGATTCTTCGGTAAGTGTTTTGTTGTGATTTAGTAAAGTTTTTTTATTATCTGTCTTTATTTATTTATGAAGCGAAAGATTCGTTGGCATTTGTTTGTCTTACCGAACAGAGGGGAGTGGCATGAGCATTCACCAAAAATTTCAAGACAATCCGACTTATAGTCTTCGAGCTATCAGTATGAACTTTCAAATTTTTCCTTGGCTATTTCATTTCTTGAGAAATTTGGGTACACGCTTAAAAATCTCGCAAGTTGTTACAGCATTGTTGCCTGAACAAAGCTGTAACAACTTGTTGACATATGTGAACAACATTGATGAATGAACAACATTGTTCATCATTGTTTCAACAAGTTGTTACAGCTTGATGAAACAACAACCGTTGTTCACGCATGTTGTAACAACCAAAGAACGTGTTGATACATCAACCATGTTCAGCATTGTTGTAACATTGTTGTTCATCGTTGTTATTTCGTCATGCTGTTACAACATGTTGTATCATGTGCGAACAACGTTGTTGGCTATAAAAAATGTGCTGTTGGAACAACTTGTTCATGACTGTTGATTTATCCGTGAACAAGTTGTTCGAACCATAAGTGAACAACGTGTTGACAACTTGTTCACGGCGAGCAGCACAACATTGTTGACGGCGAGCAGCACATCGTTCACGCCTGTTGACAACCGCGAACAAGTTGTGCGTTTTTACGCGTGTACTCGGTGACAATACATTACGACGTACGCAAATGACACCTATGCACAAGAACAATGGATTTTAGCATCAATAACATATCTATCTGCGTACGACCCTGTTTACATGAAGTGGATTGAAAGTCCAATCGGATGGAAAACGCGAGTGAAGTCAATCCGGGCACATGTTTACATGGAGAATCCGATCTGCTTGGAACCTTTTTGAATTTACAGCTTTGGAACACTATTTTCTGTGCTTCCCTCAATGTCTGCCATTTAGCACGACACGCACCAACTTCACTCATGCGTATCAAGTCATTTTCAAGTCAAACCGCCTTTAGATGAATCAGATTGGAGACATGCAAGTCGATCCTTGCTTAATCTCAAGTCAATCCACTCCACTACGTGATTGACTTCAGCCATCTTCTTCATGTAAACACAACAAGGAGAAACAACATCCGAGATTTGATTGAACGCTCAATCCACTTCATGTAAACAGGGCCTAGCTAAGTTATAAGGGTATTACCAGCTATGGCAAATTTTGAGAGCTCATAACTCGAGACCTATGCGCCAAATTCTTTTGAAATTTTCAGTGAATGTTCTTGCCATGATTTTCTGTCCATTTAAATGGAAAACCACAACATCACTACCACCTCTTTCTCCCGTCATTCCATTACCACTACCAATTAAGACTACACTAACTCAGACCACCAACTTTAACAAACATGGACACTAATTCTCCTACATGTATGTCAATACTCTTCTGTTACGAGAATTAACCTTAGCTAGTGTATTTTGATCTTGCAGTAAAGACATATTTGCATTATCCATGGATCAAAACATTGTACATGTTAATCTGATGATTTCTCTGGCACTGGTTGAGATTGCATTTCTGAGTAGAGTTGCAGTTACCTCAAACCCAGTAAGTTGTTCGGTTCGGATATAAGCCAATTTTGGGTGGGTGGGTGAGTGCGTGCGTGCGTGCGTGCGTGCGTGCGTGCGTGCGTGCGTGCGTGCGTGCGTGCGTGCGTGCGTGAGTGAGTGAGTGAGTGAGTGAGTGAGTGAGTGAGTGAGTGAGTGAGTGAGTGAGTGAGTGAGTGAGTGAGTGAGTGAGTGAGTGTTGGTGAGTGAGTGAGTGAGTGAGTGAGTGAGTGAGTGAGTGAGTGAGTGAGTGAGTGAGTGAGTGAGTGAGTGAGTGAGTGAGTGAGTGAGTGAGTGCGTGCGTGCGTGCGTGCGTGCGTGCATGCGGAGTGAGTGAGTGAGTGAGTGAGTGAGTGAGTGAGTGAGTGAGTGAGTGAGTGAGTGAGTGAGTGAGTGAGTGAGTGAGTGAGTGAGTGAGTGAGTGAGTGAGTGAGTGAGTGAGTGAGTGAGTGAGTGAGTGAGTGAGTGAGTGAGTGAGTGAGTGAGTGAGTGAGTGAGTGAGTGAGTGAGTGAGTGAGTGAGTGAGTGAGTGAGTGAGTGTCATTTCTTCAAAATTTTACGTCCGTGAACTTACGAAATGGTTCGCCTTTTTGAAGCCGTTCAGTAAACTCGCAGTTTCTTCTGTTTTTATCGTCTCGTGTCTTTATACTTGATAAAACACTCCTGTTCGTTTATTAGGCAGTACACCGAGAGCTATATACGTTTATGACTTTAATTTTAATTTCAATAAAACTGCAACTAAAAACCATACTTCGTATTTCTTTTCTTTACAGCTCGGCTGCAAGATCATAGCAATATTGCTCCATTATTTGTTCACGGCGTCATTCTGCTGGATGCTTGTTGAAGGGATACTTCTTCATCTCAAAGTCGTAAGGGGCTATGCTGGCGAGAATGTCGACTTCAAAAAAATCTACATTTTTGGTTGGGGTAAGCAAATACGCAAAAGATACCTAATTGAGCTCTGACCTTTTTATTTTATTTCTTACGGCTCAAGTTCCACTCTAGTTGGAACTACAGAAAATATTTTGTCTATTCTTGTCAAATCTGGTTTTCTGGCAGAAAGTTCCTTTTCCGGATGGCCAAATTAATATTGTGCACTAGTTAATGCCTTACCTTGCAATTCACTTTTGTTCTCTCTTTTTCTTGTAGTGTTTCCAGCAGTTGTTGTTGCTATTGTTGCTTCCCTAAACATCGACCAGTATAAAGAAGGGTTAGTGTTGCTCGTATATGTATAAAATGTAATTAATTTTTAAATATTGTTGTCACTGACTTTAAAATCATATTTGTGCAAACGTTTCGGCTTCTTCTGTAGCCACTTTCAGTAGGGACTTTAAGAAAACACAACGACTACGATTACGGCAACGTGTTTGAACAATAGAATTTTATGTCATATACAAAGAGCTTTTGCAAATGACGGTCCCAAGAGTAATTTGCATGCCGTCGTGGCTCTGTTGACAACGTAGAAAAAGCATTTTTACGTTGTAAAGACAACGCGGAACCTGAATCACAACAGAAGGCTTGGGAAAGCTTAACCTTACTCTCGCGACTAGCATAGATTGAACAAGTGTATCTCTTCAAGAATTTAAGGACAAGGCGAGTCCATGCGATAATGTGTCTTGAAATTTGATTGTATAGATACACCACTATTTAATATCACTGTTAAACTTTCTACCGTAGCCGTAGTCCGTTGTCTGAATCTTAAAGTCCCTAGTACTCGGATGACGGCTGAACGTCGTCGCAATTTTAACAACGTTGTCGTAATTGCGACAACGTTCAACCGTTATCCGCGTATTGAAGATTGTCACTAAAGTCAGTGACAACAATATTTAAAGTGCTTATATCACTTGTGGGGTTTTAACATATTTAAATAGATAAAAAAAGTTAGTTAATAAGTTATTTTGCCGTTTTTGATTTAGGTTAATAGTTTCTGAGATATAGACCTTGAAACATGCCAATTTGGGCCTTACGCCAAAAATTTCCGTCGTTCATTTTCAAGCACGGGGGCATGGGACTCAGAAACCTAGCTAAGACGACTGTCTTCTTACTTGGAATCAATGTGCGTACTGGAAAACGGGTGTGAGCTCGACATTTCGATTTTTCAGTCAAATATATGTGTTTTTGTGAAACAATAAGCCGAAACGTTGTTGTTTTAAATTGACTCGTTCCTAAGTCCCAGGCCACCGAGGTGTTAAAATGAACGACGGAAATTTTTGAAATTAATTGGTATGTTCAGAAGCCAATATGTCAGGAACTATTTGACTAAATCAAAAACGGCAAAATAACATATTAACTTTTTTTTTTGCTCTATTCAAATACGTTAAAACCCCACAAGTGATATAAGCACTTTAATAAAGTAATTTACTACAATGCCTGATTACAACACAAACATTTTCAAAGTAATAAATGTTTTGAATGTTTAATGAAATTATAACATGGTGGTTATTCCTAATTTTCCCACTTGATCCTCAGGTGCTTTTTGTCGCCTAAGACGGATATGATTTGGGTTCTTGTCGCCCCGGCTGCACTTTGTCTTGCGGTGAGTATGTAACTTTTACGACTCACCCATTTGTTATCAATTTCTCCTATTCTTTTCCCCCTTTTTGCCCTTTCCTTCGTTCAACTTTTTCCCTCTCTCTTCCTCTGTCTCCATCTGCTTCTATTTCACCTTCTCATTTTCTTTCTTTTTTTCCTTTTTTCTCCTTGTTCTTTTACTTCCTTTCGTCGTATCATGTTTTTCTTTCTGTCCTCTTCCTATCCTTGTTTTTCTCCTGTCCGCTTCTCCTCTACTTTTTTCTCCTTGTCTTCTTTCCTCCTCTCTTCCTTTCCTCTTCTCCTTCTCTTCTCTGCTGTTCTTTTCCTTTCCTCTTCTCCTTTTTTCCTCCTCTCTTTCTCTTCTGCTTTCCTCCTTTCTTTCTCTCCTCTATCTTCATTTTCTTTCTATTCATCCAAGTAAACTTATAAAATACTATTAACAGCTGTGGGTTCTTCAAATTAGCGCGAGTTTGGGTTTTTTTCAGAGTAACGTGTTTATTTTTGTTGCTGTATTACGTGTTCTATTAACCTTATCTGACATCGACACCCGCAAGTCAAAAATAAAGTAAGTGTTGCATGGACTAGTCACTCTCCGAGTGCTGTTACTAATGAGAAGCGATTTTTACGAGTGCTTATTATTGAGAAATATTGTTTATGAAGAATCTTACCATAGTTAATAGAAAATAAACATGGTTTGGAAACCCGGCAAACTTCAAGTACCGTTGAGTGATTGAACCCAAACGTTGCTATTGAATGATTGCTTCATTATACAGAAAACACAATAAATATGTTCAGTAACCGTGAAAGTGCACAAATTTCCATAAACCTGAACAAAAACATAAAGCAATGACTTTTGTTGAGCTTCCGAACCATGTTTAGTTTCTATTAACTATATGATTTTACTAAAGTGGGGTAGTTCTTAATGGGCACTTAGTTACTACTTGAACATTACAACTACTAATAACAATTCTTGTGTGCGTTGGTCAAAAATGACTGTTGAATATTTTACTTAGTCCTTCATTTTTTGTCTTTTCAGAACTGCTATTCGTGGTGTCATCATTTTGACACCAATTCTTGGCTTCACTTGGGGGTTTGCTTTAGCAGTACTCAACCACGATCATATATTTTGGCAGTATGCGTTTTGTGTGAGCAACTCTATCCAGGTACATGAATGATTGTATATTAAAGCCCCGGTCAAACGAGGATGAGAGTTGATGAGAGTTGGCAAGCGAGAGTTTGTCTGAGAGTTTTCTCAACTCTCATGCCCCGGTCAAACGAGGATGAGAGTTGATGGGAGTTGACCATGAGAGTTGACGAGAGTTGTAGGATTTACCGCGCGCAGCAGGGAGACTAAGAACGAATTTCGAGGTAAACAAAGTACTAAACTCTCATGCATCAACTCTCATATGCCAACTCTCATGACCGGTCAAACGAGCAAAGACTCTCATCAACTCTCATTAAAATTTGAACCAGCTCAAAGTTGATGAGAGTTGATAAGAGTGCATGAAAGTCGATGAGAGTTGGTGGTCAATTCCGAGAGTTGCAACTCTCATCAACTCTCATCAACTCTCATCAACTCTCATCCTCGTTTGACCGGGCCTTAAGGTTCAGTAAAACATTCACGTCACTTGTTTTATCAAGTCTAAGACCCCGTTTACACGATGCCAGTACAATTTGAAAACGGAACAAAATCACGCCGTTTAGGCCTTGCGTTTACACGATACCGGCACAAAAATAACATGAAATGTTATATGTTGTATTTGCATACTGGCATGATTTTGTTCCGTTTTCAAATTGTACTGGCATCGTGTAAACGGGGTCTAAATCTTCCCACGCGCAGAACAGCTTAAAAAACTTTCCATTTTTGGTTGTTTTTGCTTTGATTCATTCAATAGACGACTTTCAGGCTCATGTGCAGTAGCAACTTTACTTCAAACTTTCATCGGAGGTAAAAATAACTGTTTTAGCTGGAAAGATCATATTAAAAATAGTAAAAGTGCAAAGTTTAAAATAAATCGGACAAATAGTGTGAAAGCTACGCTCTTCGGAAGTTTTGCTCTCCACTAGGGATTTAATAGGGATTTTGGCTTGGCGTGCAACTCCCGCCCGCCAAGCCAAAATCCCTATTAAATCACTAATAAATCCCTATTGGAATGGTCAACTTTCCGCTTGTGAAACTTTTCCATTTGTTAAGCAATTCGTTTCAAACTTCGCACTTCTACTATTTTCAATATGCTCGTTCCAGCTAAAACAGTTGTTTTTATCTCCGACGAAAATTTGAATATTTGTTGCTACTGCGCATGATCGTGAAAGTCGTCTATTGCAAATAAGGATGAAAATTTTATGTAATATTTAAAACATGAGCAGCAGTGTTTTTAAACACGTACTGCAAATGTTTTAAATAGCTTCAAAAACGACTCACCCATTTGGTAAGTTCTTTGGCGTGGTATAAGTTTGAAAAACTAGATCCCAAGGATTGTCAGTGCAAAGTTTCTAGTACTAACAATTTTTGCCACGTGTACGGACAGAGCTGCCAGCCCCGCATCCTGCCAGCCCATTTTCTTGAGCAAAGCCCAAGTTAATTTAATACAAGCGAAAACTCAGACAAACAACCCAAAATAGAATCTCGAGGGATTCTTAAAGAGTCATTTTCTCTTCAAGAACGCAAAAAAAATTATAAACTCCGACAAACATGAATACTGACGTCTTTTGTGCCCTTCACTATTGTTTTCCGGTCTGTTCAATAACATCAAGATATTTTTAAACTCCTCTAAATTTTTGCATAAAAAGCTTGGCGCATTACAAGAATTCCGATACTAATACGTATCGTGTGACGTCAGTCAATCCAGATCAAAATTGAGCCTTCACAAATTATTACGCCTCTAGCAACATAATCATCAGCCTTGCGAATCCTCTGCTCAATCACGCTCTAAGTTCACGCAGGTACAGATAAGGCCAGGGTTCTTCGTACAGTTGCTTATTGAACGCCAAATCAAAATGCGAAGACAGTCTACGATCTCCAGTATACAAAATTTGTTACTGAGCTGAAAATATAACAGACACGAACCACAGAATAGAAAGACAACCAGAAGTCCGACTCGCGTCGGAACCTTTGAAGTTTATGTCCTCGCGCATGTCGCCTCGCGCATCTTGATTCCTCGCCATCCTACGCCATCCTACGCCATCCTGGCAAGTTCCCCCGGCAGTTTGGACCTTCAAAAGAAGGTTAAAACTGCCGGGGGAACTTGCCAGGATGGCGTAGGATGGCGTAGAACATTGCGTAGGATGGCGTCGGATGGCGTCGGATGGCGTAAAATATCGCGCATGCGCATTGAAGAAATGCGGACAACTTTTCACTCGAGTCGGACTTCTGGTTGTCTTACTATTCTGTGCACGAACCAACAACACTCTACAAACCGACTTCACAACATCGTCAACATGTTAAATATAAAGCTTTTAATATTTATTCGCACCTTTGACCTTTCGCTAGGCAGACAGTAAATCCTTTCGCCCAGACCATATTTAATTAGCCATGCACTAAAGCCTAGAAATTCGTTGTTTCGAGAAGAAAAATCGATCACTCCTTTGCATTTCTCCGCCATTGTTGTATTCGCCAGTCGCAAACAAAACCACGCGTGCGCAGTGGTATTCTAATATATTCCGGGGGGAAACTTCTCTCATTCTTGGATATTAAGATAAACACGTCTTTCAAGAAATATCCATAGAAAGGTACAAACCTGTCTGTTATCGCTGTTTATAGGGCTTACGAACTTTAAGCGACATAAATATTTGTCGTCTATGAAAGACTGATACTAGTGTTTCACATTTTCACTGGTTTTAGCCTTTCAACTACGACAAGTATGTATGTCGTTAAACCTGGTAAGTTTACCCCCCGGAAAGTTTACACTATCATGTGCGAATTTTTGCCACTCATCACAATACTGCAAAGTTTCTGTGAAACTTTGCACTAATAACGCTGTCTAAGCCGAGAAAATCAAAGTTAAAGTTTATGTAAATCAGGAAGTTTTTATCAGACATTAATTTATTATTGAGTCGGTTTTCTTTGTTCTTTCGAGGGCTTTATATCGCATAAAGCCCTTGAATACTAATTAGATAAGAAATGAAGAAAAAAACTAGGAAAATCTTTGTCCAAGGTAGAAAAAAAGAAAAAACTTTGTTGGAAAACCTCCTCAATAATAAATTAAGTCAGATAAATCCCTCGAACGTCGGGATTTATGCGATATAAAGCCCTCGGACGCTGCGTGTCCTCGGGTCTTTATATAGCATAAATCCCTCGTTCTCGGGATTTATCTATTACTTGTGCTGCGGATTTCCTTTGTGTTTTCCTCATGAATTATTAATGAGTTTTTGAAATAAAATTATATTTTGATTAGTATCCTTTATATATAAAATTCCATGCCTATTTATCCGTGCATATAAAATTCCAGGCCTATTTATCAAATAAGGTGTCCTCTACGCACGCCCTGATTGGCTGGGCTCCGTGCATTTATACCAGGGTATGAAGATCATGAATGACGTAAAAGGGCGTGGAGTGGCGTAGGATGGCGTCACCTGGCGGGAAAATCCGGCGAACTTTCAAAACTACCACACTTTTAGCTTGACTTTTCTTATTATTATTTTATAAAACAAATAAAACATACCGCTCCTGTGCATTTGTACTCTTATAAAGGTACGTTTGACGTCATTTGAACACGAAAGAAGTGTAAAGGTACTCGGATATCGCCTCGTGCCTCGACTCAACTTCTTTCGTGTTCAAATGACGTCAAACGTGCCTTTATAAGAGTACATATGCACGGAGCTTTATGTTTTATTTGTTAAGTATTTATTCTTACGTCAATACGTTTTAATTATCAGGTGTAATATAATGTTTACCGAAATTTAGTTTGTTAGTCTGGTCTACTATTTTACTGGCAACTAATATACATGTAGCTCAATAAAATTAATTTCTTCTAACCCTCTGTTCAGATTAATAAGGTGCCCGGATACGGTGCTCGGGCACGGGCCACTTGTTCACACTCACGGTGCCCTGGATCTGATAAGCATTCACACAAAGCTTTTCATGGTTTTTGTAGCTACTTTGTGGCCTTGGGCATGGAAAACATGTTCACATTAGTGCCCATACCCGGGTACGGTGCCCGGGTACTAACTCAATGCACGGTGCCCAGTTTTGATTAGTTTGAGTTGGGCACCGCGAAAAAGTCATGTTCACATTAGTGCCCGTGCCCGGGCACCGTGCCCAGTCTGAACAGGGGGGTAATACTACCTAAACTGACGTCAAACCAGGTCGTATTGGTTCTAATCGAAATATAGTAAGGCTTGAGCGCTACCGCAATTATTGGACGTAGTTTCTAACGAAGGGCCTTCGCTTGAAACGTTAGAAATCTATGTTCAATAATTTCGGCAGTACTCAAACCTTACTATATTTTGATTTGTATTTCAATACTGACTCATCACCAGAAATTTGGGTCGTTTGTGCCGCCGCTCTCGGTAAGCGGCTATTCGCCTAATAATAGGGACCTTAAGATGCTAGGATGACGACGGTGGTTAAAAAGCAATTCAAATTTTGGCATTAAAAAGAAGTCACGGTTAACTGACTACTGTATTCAATACTTGAAGCTTGTTTTATAATTTTCAAAGTGTTAAAACCGTTGCAGTGTCTATGTTAAGGCAATCTCAGACAACAGTTCTCATCACTCCACGAGTTAACGTCGTCCTGAAGACGGTGAAAATGCTCTGAGTGGCGTTGTATACAGAGCGAGGACGGTGTTCAGATTACTCTTGGGACTAAAAATTATTCATTATCTTTGTTTTGAAAGAAGAATGGCTTTGTTTGAAGGACGTCGTCCTCGAAGTTGCCGTCGTAGATCTTAAGGTCCCTAATATAATTATGTATTCTAAGCGTCTTCTAAGGCGTGTGATTCTATTGTATTCTAGTGTTTTTCATTATTCAGGTCATTGAGTTCTTTAGAATTTGCCTAAATCGTGCATGTATGTATATATAAACAACCTGTAAACGACCACAAGGACTGTGAAATCAAGCAAGTTCAAACGCTTTTGGAAGTAATATATGCTAGGGAGAAATGAGGACCTTTATGAGCTCTCGAAGTAGACTGACTCATGCCGAATGCACCACGAGTTGGGCACTTCGCATCGCCCGTAACGTTGTTGGTCAATTTGACCAATTTCTAGCACCTGTTTACAAAAATTACTATGGCTAACACTATGGATAGTGGCACTTTCAGTGCAAAAATAAGACGAGCTAAGGTTTTCGTACAGAACGAACGACGAAAGAAGAGGCCTGTTGTGCCAAATAAAACGAAAGCTAATACCATTGAGGAATTTCTGATTTATTTACTTAAATTTTAAACGTTATTTTCGTCTTCGAAGTTAGCCGATACCTTACCTGTTAGCTCTTTCGTGTCGTTTCTTGTTTACACCAGTTCGACTTTCATTTGTTGTGTTTTTAAGCAAACACTGTTGAAAGAAAACAAGCACAAATGTTCAAACACAATTTATTGTTCGGAATATTTACAAGAAAACACAAATCTTCTCAGAAATTTTCGCGCCAAAACTTCCCATTCCGAGAAAACGGCGTAGCGACCCGACGGCCAATATCGTAGAATCCCGAGCGCGTAGCGACGAAACGAACCAGAAGTGGAAAAAACCCTTCCGCAACTGGTTTCTAGTTCCTAGAAAGTTTTTTTGAGCTTAAATAATACCGAGTGTTTATTTAATTGTTGTATTTCATAGAGGAAGGTTTTCTTTAATTCAAAGGCCCGCGTTTAGGCTTCTTTCTTTTTACTTCGTAGGTAACTTATTGTGACAAATTTTTAAATTTTTTTTTCAGGGGTTCATGATTTTTCTGATTCATGGAATTGGAAACTCCGAAGTTAGTATGGTAGTAGGATTCAGTAATGTCGCTTTCTTAAAGTATTTTGAATCATAAAGAGTAGATATTTATTTTTATTCAATGTTTTTTGTTTGTTATAGATTCGGACAGCTGTGAAGAAAATGATTTTTCGTTCTAGATGCTCCGCCCCATATGTAAGTACAAAATAACAGTCTAAAATATATTCTTTCCTTTCTTCCTTAACCATCCTTCCTTCCTTCCATCCATCCATCCATCCATCCATCCATCCATCCATCCATCCATCCATCCATCCATCCATCCATCCATCCATCCATCCATCCTTCCTTCCTTCCTTCCTTCCTTCCTTCCTTCCTTCCTTCCTTCCTTCCTTCCTTCCTTCCTTCCTTCCTTCCTTCCTTCCTTCCTTCCTTCCTTCCTTCCTTCCTTCCTTCCTTCCCTCCCTCCCTCCCTCCCTCCCTCCCTCCCTCCCTCCCATCCATCCTTCCTTCCTTCCTTCCTTCCTTCCTTCCTTCCTTCCTTCCTTCCTTCCTTCCTTCCTTCCTTCCTTCCTTCCTTCCTTCCTTCCTTCCTTCCTTCCTTCCTCCCTCCCTCCCTCCCTCCCTCCCTCCCTCCCTCCCTCCCTCCCTCCCTCCCTCCCTCCCTCCCTCCCTCCCTCCCTCCCTCCCTCCCTCCCTCCCTCCCATCCATCCATCCATCCATCCATCCTTCCTTCCTTCCTTCCTTCCTTCCTTCCTTCCTTCCTTCCTTCCTTCCTTCCTTCCTTCCTTCCTTCCCTCCCTCCCTCCCTCCCTCCCTCCCTCCCTCCCTCCCTCCCTCCCTCCCTCCCTCCCTCTCTCCCTCCCTCCCTTCCTTCCTTCCTTCCTTCCTTCCCGTAACTCCTTCCCAACCTCCGTCACTCTTTCCTTCCTTTTATTCATCGACGTTTTTCTTTTTGTTTTTTATCTTGTTTATGTAATGATCTATAATTACAGCCCAGTTACAGTCAGAGTGAGAGCATTGGGCATGTTAACGAAGTAGACACAGCGTTATAAACACAAGTGTTTTTCGTGAAGTCAGTCTTTTCCCTTTGTAGCTGTCTTTTAGTATTGCACTCGTGCCACGAGAAATATTAGTACTAGAATCACTATTTGGAAATAACATAATGTAAATGTATACCAGAAATATAACTGTAAATACGTCAGCACAACAACAGCTAACCACGGGGGAAGTGTCTTATTAATTCATTTTATCCATATATATTTGCACCGTCTCAACGTGGGTTGGAAACCACTGCTTTAGAGCGAAGCGTTAGTGTAGTGGTAGATGCGCTGATCTCAAACGAAGAGTGGATAGTGCCATAGGCGTAGAGTATGGGGGGGGGGGGGGGGGGGCTGAGGGGCTTTAGCCCCCGGAGAAATCTCAATGGGGAGGAATTTTGCAGCAACTGACTCATCAATCATCCCATTCACAAATTATAGCTTACTCGTTAGGCTAAAGTAACATGTTACAGCCTCATAAGTCAACCCATTAAACACAACATTGAAAAATTGTTGAAATGTGTTGTATTTTAACTAGTTTTTATGACATTTCGTGACCTTCAGTGTTCTTAAAAATCGCCCCTCAGAATGCAGGGAATGGCATTTCCAAGACTCTAAATTTCAAAAATGTCCGGGAGAATTTCCCCCTAGAAGAATCCCTTTTTGTAAACGCCCCCCACGGGAAAATTCTTAGAAAGGCCCTGTTCAGCACTTCAGCCCACCTAGACGAAAATAAAACTCTACGCCTATGGATAGTGCAACCTATTGTCCACTGGTTCAGAAAATGAAGCCAGCTGAACAAAAGAAATACGCCATTACTAAGGGACCAGACATGCTGAAAAATGTCTTTATGTACTGTATAATAAACGAGCAGGAGTGTTTTATTTGATATAAAGACACGAGGCGAAGCCGAGTGTTTTTATATCTGATAAAACACGAACTGCGAGTTTATTATACGGCTTCAAAAACGAACCACTTGGTAAGTTGATTAGCGGAGTTAGTTTGAAAAATAACCTTGTCTAAGCCGAGAAAATCAAAGCTAAAGTTTATGTAAATCAGGAGAAATCTTTATCACATATGAAGATACGATACGGTCATGATTTTCTTTTGTCTTCCTCATGAATTATTAATGAGTTTTTGAAGTCTTCTTAAAACGTCTTCTGTTCCCAAAAAGAATACTGAACTATATTTTCTTTCAAAGATTAAGCATCTTATTCAACAAAATGTTTATATCGGTGCCACAATACGCTAGAAAGACCATCACTTGGTCCCTTAGTAATGGCTGACGTCCGGCTTCATGTTCTAAAAATTAAAATAGATTAATCCAGTATTATTTAGGGATCAGTGGTAGATGACTAACATGGACTCAAAAAAAAGGGGAAAATTTATAAAAAGTTAAACAACAATTATAACTTATAAATGCACTTAGTTATCTCGTTTGGTACATTTGTAGCGGTTTTTGATTTTGTAGTATTAAATTTAAAAAATAACCAAAATTGATTTGTAGTTGTTTTTTATTAAAACAAAAAGATACTTCAATATATAGACATCGTGCAGACATGCCTGTTATAAAAAAATGTTTTACAGGAAAAAGTTTGAATCACAAACAGCAAGGTACTCCATGGAATATAACCTTATCTTCGATTTTCAGTTGAGCTTGGGGACCGGACGTTTTGTTGAAAAGTTTGATCGTTTCACAATTTGACACGTTTCCATGAGAAATTTGAATGTTTACGCATTTTGACGAATAGAAATTAAGGCGTTGCCCAAACTTTTAAATTTGCCCATGACAAGTGACAACATTCAAAATTCAAATTCTCACATAACAACGTTACGAATCTCCCGTGGCAACTTGTGCGTTTCAACGATTAAACTTTTAGGGGCCGATTACATAGAGATTTTCAGCCCGGCTAACATAAAATCCTTGTAAAACGGAGTTGCGATTACATGACAAAAATTTCAGCTGAAAATTGTCATGTAATCGACAAGAAATTTCAGCCCGGGCTGAAAAAACAATCTTGAAAATACTTTTGCTTTTGTTTATTTCATCTTTATATGCAACCACAGTCTCATAAAAGTCAAAAGTCGACATGATCGTCGTTTCAAATTGTTTAAAGAATCGGAATAGCCATTTTACGAGTCTTTATCATTTCAGCCCGGGCTGAAATTCTTCATTACGTCATGAGAATATTTTAGCTCGGCTAACGAAAATATGATTTCAGCCCGGGCTGAAATTTCCCATGTAATCGCGAAACAATTTCAACCCGGTTAGCCGGGCTGAAACGGGCTGAAAATCTCCATGTAATCAGCCCCTTAAAGGCGGTTTTCCACTTGGCGAAAAATGTCGCGCGAAGCGACATTTTCTTTTGTCTCGCAAGCTCTCGAGTGGAACTAATTAGACAAGACAAAAGAAACCTGTCGAGTCGGTCGGCAAATGTCACCTAGTGGAAAACCACCTTAAATCGCATGAAAATCGCAGTATCAGACGAGACGAGGAGTAGTATTTCATCAGGATAGTATTCTCAAACTCATTCTCGAATTCACGAGGAAAATTAAAAACAAATCAATATTTACTCAGTATTTAGAAATCAGAGGAAGATTACAGTCAAATTTAGCAAACATGGAGGTCGATTTGTTTGAGAAGCTATATCAAGCACTCGTCAGTGCATGTTCATCTTCTGATGATGTCTAAATGCAGCCAGAAGCCAAGCTGGTTAAAATTAATTTTTGCGGCAGAGGAAAGAATTTCGTGACACGAGTCAGCTAGCTTGGCTCATGTAAACAGCTTGACAATTTTGCCACAGCATCAGAGCAAGAGGTGTGATTATTTAATTGTGGGTATATCCTGTGAAAACCCTTGTTTTTCAATCTTATAATTAAAAAATATAGAAGAGATGTGTAAATACTCTGGCTATTGTAATTAATATTACATTTTTGGATTCCCAGTCTTCTTCGAAGGCAACTCTGTGGGCTCTTATGGTGAAGAGGTGAGAAAAAACTTGGATGGAGTGGGCAATCTTAGGTGGAGTAGGTAATATTGGGTGGAGTGGGCAATCTCAGGTGGAGTTGGAAATCTTGGGTGGAGTGGGCAATCTTGGGTGGTGTGGGTAATCTTGGGTGGAGTGGGCAAGAGGGGTGTCACATTGGTCACCGGACTGCAGATATTTGCCTGTGGGGTAGGCTAAAGGTTTTTGTCCCTTTCGAGGCAGCACTTCACTTGCGGTAGTAACTTCTAGTTTAGTATATAGGTGGTGTGCAACCAATAACTTGAGATTCGAAGGACAAAGATATTTTCGCCATGTTGGATGATATTTATTATTATAATTGCAGATGATGAAAGTCTTTTGGAAAACGTCAACCAACATGGCGGCAATGACGTAAGATGCACACCAGCAATATAGCCTGGTTTACACGAGCAATTTTTCCTTGACAAGTTTTTCCTTGACAAGTCCCCTTGTTGAAAAGCTGGCATGTCAGCTTTTCACAAGGGAGACTTGTCAAGGAAAAACTGGCCATGTTTCCTCATACACACGGGCAAATGAAACGTGTCAAGTTGAAAATTGCAAAGAAAAATTGCCCGTGCGTGATAAAGAATTTATCATCGCCGAGTGAAGCTTAACTCTTTCTTGTCCGAATTGGTCTTTAGTATTTTATTCTGGCTAACGCCGGACGATTTTATTCACCTCTGGGGAAGCCCCCGGACAGGAATGAGTTATAAACTATCTCTTTAACTCTTTCTTGTCCGAATTGGTCTTTAGTATTTTATTCTGGCTAACGCCAGACGATTTTATTCACCTCTGGGGAAGCCCCCGGACAGGAATGAGTTAACGCCACGAGGGGACGCAGAGCGATTGTAATAATGAATTTAACCGTCTGGAAGATTTCCGAGTAAAAAGCTCAGAAAACATGTACACGTGCAATGTACACATGCAACTATACACACATGTAAGTCTCTTATCTTGGCTAGCATATATATATATCATCGTTTTTTCACAACCAGTTTTAACGCTGTTTGAAAACCTCACGGGGTTTTTCTAATTAATTACTCTTCACTGGGACCTTCTCCAATACTAGCCATGAATAAGAAGACATTTTCTCCCCAATTAACCCAACAGAAATGACACGAGACTATCCCCAAATTTGAAAGAATATATACGCACACATTCTAATGCTTCTTACCGAAATACAGAATCTTTTATCCTGTAATTTCTGGCATACACATGAAAAACGTTCAACACTTGCTGATGAATTCTTTCTGTACAACAAGCGTACCTGAATCCTGTCTATTTGCCTTGCCAAGACATTCAGTCCTCTTTATGGTACCTAATTGGAACAAGGAAAGATGCTTCTGAAATCACTTCTTTGATCTTACTTTCAATCAACGTGGACACGAGCAAACAGCTTTCCTCCCAGTACATATCATTGAGGCCATGTGCACACGGTAACGTTTCCGAGCGTATTCACATTGTTTACTGTTCTCAAGGGAATCGAGAACAATCAGCTCATTACTTGAAACAATACGAAAACACTCGGAAACGTTACCGTGTGCACATGGCCTTACTCAACGTGTCAGTTAATTTTCATTCTAATCCGAATATAGGGTTTGAAGTACCACATGGTCCCCCATGAGACACCCAATTAAACAAAAGCCTAGTTTAGGTCTCACTCCCAAGAGGTGTGATTGAAGTCATTAATTAAGTAGTTATCGCACTCTTTTGTATTGAAATTCAAATTCGGTTATCTCAGGACATACACATGCACAATTGTCATTGTTTTAATGAGTTCTCAAACGGGACAAAGCGGGTCTCGAACTGGTTTTTGGCTTTAGGGCGTTTGCTAATTTCACCAAAATACAATTAGAAGTAAGTCATGAACGCCACCCACTATTTATCATTAACAGTCAACGACAAATCAAACAAAATCAGCACGATTGTCAAATAGCAAAAGTTATTTAATAAATGTCTAGAATACATCCAATTTTGAAAACATTAAACTAACTATAAATGTTAAGATTAACAATCTAGAACAACGAACGGTCCAGAAACGTATAATTCGATTAGATTATCGTTTTAAAAACGGTCTTCTTCAGTCCATTACAGCGAGATCCAGAAGCAGACAAAATCATGAGTACAAGTTGCTCAAATTCATATACAAAAAGCCATATTAGCTCTAAGGCGTTTGAGACGTAAATGAAGAAACGGAGAGATAGGTACGAAGACATTGAAAAGTTGGACCTCTTGACAAAGGCACGGTTAGCGTTTTAAACGTTTGTGGTGGTCTACAGGAATACAGCAATGAGGAGAGCGAGAACCATCGCCGATACATGATGAATAGCGGAACAAGTGGCTGTATTCTTGGTTGTCTTCTGAGTTGGTTTTCTTGTGGTGTTGCCGGTCATTGAGCTTGGTGCAATGGAGACGGTGTGCGCGTTGGGTTCGGCCGTTGGTGTTGGTACTGGAGTTACACTGGCCTGCTTTGGCGCTGCAACACTTTTTGAGGCACTTACACTGGAAGCTGTAGCGTGGACGAATACAACCACTAAACAGGCAAGGACGAAGAAAAGCTTGGCGGACATGGCGAAGGTTCTTCTTAGATATTTCTTGACAAACGTGGCGTTCCAACGGTATTGATCTAGTTCTCCCTGAACAAGTCTGAAACCACCGCATTTATACATTTTGCTCCTCTCTGTTATCCAATCAAATTTCTAGCCTTTGTTTTGTTTGATACAATAACTTGCTCGGTGATTGGTTCAATAGTAGAACGGACAGCTTCCGTCATGCGCAGACAACCATGATTAGCATTAACGTTTCCTTCCACTTCCGTGCTTTTAAAAATTATACGGCTCTCCCGTAGCCCGTAGTTTAAATTCGCTGTTATTAAAAGGCGATTTTTTTCGCGCGAAGCGACTTTCTTTTGTTCAAATTCAATAGATTTCTGATTAGTTCCAGCTCAGAGCTCATGAGACAAAAGAAAAAGTCGCTTCGCGCGAAAAAAGTCGCCTAGGGGAAAACCGGCTTAATAGCTCGTGACTCGTCAAAGTGGAGGCAAATATTAGTATATCGAACAAGAGAAGAAGTGTTTGATCTGATACCAAACACCGAGAAGTGGGAAAAACCAAGGCAAACTCGAGCGATTTTAACCAACTTCGAAGTGTTTTGATACTATACTCAACATAACTTTCGCGTGTTTGATACTGATGATTTGCAATCAACACTCGAAATTTAGGCGACGAACTGCTGAGATTCTTTTTTTAAAGCTTCTCCAACATGGCTGCCATTACGTCACGTTGTTTTCACTCACGTGATCGGTAAAATACGAAATGATCCGAATAAGGACAGAGTTAAATTCCCTTAGGATATAAAATACTCATTAATAATTCATGACGAAAACACAAAAGAAATCAATACCGTAGCAGTGGTTGTAAATCGGATACAGCATCGTCCTGATTTACATAAACTTTAGCTTCGATTTTCTCGGCTAAAACAGACCGTATCCCCCAAATAGTTGGTGAACTTGATTACTTAGATGCATTTGTATTTTAAGAAAGATACAGCATTCCCAGCCGAGCTGTATCTGATTTACTACGGCTCGCTTGCAGCTCGCCTTGTATATCCAATACAACACGGCCACTCATATTGTAAAATGGCGCAATTGTTTTTATCTTATGAATTATCATAAATAAAGAAGAGAAAATCGAAGATTGAAAAACACAGCATCTTTATTATTTACACACGAATTGCAAGGAATACTAGTGCCGGTTGCTGGTTAACAATTACATAAATCGTGGTTTATCTCAGATTATTATTTCTCCGTAAGTCTATTCTTCCCTTCCTCAGTTATGGTTAACGAATGTCATGGGATCACATCCCCGTATGGGATGCCCTTTCATTCCACCGCTGTAGATATCTTTATAAAGCTCATCCAGAGGCAATTCTTTATCTTCTTGAGCGCGTTTAACAGCCTCTTCAATCTCGGTCTTTATGTCTTGGTCAATAGCCTAAGATTAAAGACATATATTTATAAAGCAATGATATCTCATTAGGAATTTAATGGCTTTTTCTACTTTTTTCAGTGGTCATTCTAATGTTGGTATGTTATGCAATGAACTAAAGTTATTTGGCCAAATAGTTGTTGTACATTTGTCAAATACATGCTTGACTGTAATGAGTGACATTGCGTGACATGCATGCATGAGTGTAAAAAAGTGGAGTACTTCATGTAGGCAGTAGGTGGTGTTTTAGATAGAGCAAAGTAAAACAGTGGTAAACTGCCGACATTTTTAGTACATTACTCTGATGAAGTGCTTTCCTGAAACGTTGGTTTTTTGTTACCTAACTTCTCAACAGTTTACCACCGTTTCAATTTGCTATATAGTACACCCTGATCTGCCATTTTGACTTGGGTACTGTAAAAAAGAAAACTTTTTATCATTAATGTAATATATATCTAACAATATTGACTCAAATTTAGAAAATGAAAGCCCAATTAAGAGATTGAGATTAGTTTTGGTAACGAAATACTGACGTTTCGGCGGAGCACTCCAAAAATTTGATAAAATTAAATAAATAAAGGCTTATATATCATGCCAAAAGAATGACGTAGATGGAAAGTAGCCAATCAAATACTCGGGAAGTAAACAAATATCCGGGTCTTCTCTCTTTCGTTGTTGTTGCCACGGCTATTTCTCACTAAACATCATTTTGGCAGACCAGTCTTCAATTTCTGAAATTATATTGGTCACATCATGGTCACGTGTTGTTCAACAAACTCAGTGTATCATTCTGCACTGTTTCCCTCTTTCCTGCACAAACATTGCACTGTTTCCCTCTGACGTCAACAATGGAGAAGGAAACAATGCAATGTTTCCCTCTGACGTTAGCTTTAATCATGCGTTGTTCACGTGAATACACAATCATTATTGCATATCGAGCTTGTTTGGTACGAAATAGCCAATTTTCCAAAAGAAAGAATATCTATATCTTCAAAGGAGGTCTGAAGAAAACCTGGAGAACTTTAAAGCTCTTATTTGTACTTGTTGAGTCTGGTGTATTTGTTTAGTTGAATTAAAATTACGAAGACAAAATCAAAGTGTTTTGGTAAGTCTTTTTGCCTTTTGCAATGTTTGAGTCAGTTTGGTATTTTGTATTTTAAAAGTCTTTGGTATATAACAAAACGTTTGCTGACTTTTGCCTCGAGAATCATCGAGTTTCACGGTCCACTCAGGCTTCATTGTCAACCTCAGGCTATAGCCCTCGGGTGACATTGAAGCCTTCGGGTCCGTAAAACTCGATGTTTCCCTCGGAGCCAGTCAACAAGTGTGTAGTGATTCCACTTACTTTAAGATCATCGGTACTTCCTAGATTCGTATCGAGAATCCTCTCCTTCAAGCTTGCAATCGGATCTTGAGTTCGTCGTACATTCTGAATTTCATCTCTTGTACGGTAGCTAGTAAATGACCAAAGTAAAGACATGTATTTCTCAAACTCATTAATAATTCATGAGATAATCAACCAATCAGAAGCGCTGAATTGCACCACGTGAAGGGACTTGAAATACCAGGGAAGTACTGGGCAGAGGACTTGAAATATTATTTCCAGTCCAAGGACTGGAAATAATATTTCAAGTCCTTGGACTTGAAATATTACTTCACACAATCGGTTATTCATCCATACACTAATTACTAATGCACTAATTCATTTTGGGAATACACTAAGTGATTTTGAGAAGTCATTTCGCCTCGGACTGGAACGAATTCCTCGTACTTGAAAACCCGGTCTAGTCCTCATTGTCGGCCTTTACATATTACTTCTAATGTGGCTCCCTATATCAATGACTGACAGAGCTATTCAAGATGGCGGTTTACACCCGTTCCTCATGTCCCAAACAATGATCTCTATACTAACTGGGTAGGCTGGAACAATCTACCGGTTGACCCCATCGGCGGCCATGTTGATTCACCCAAAAGAACGAGAACAACATGAACTAAGTAATATTTAAAACATGAGCATAAGTGTTTTATCAGATATCTACGTTCTGCGAGTGTTTTGAATGGCTTTAAAAACGATCACAATTTGGTAAGTTCGTTGGCGTAGTAATTTTGAAAAATAACGTTGTCTAAGGCGAGAAAATCAAAGCTAAAGTTTATGTAAATCAGGAGAATGTTTTATCACATATAAAACCACGATACGGTTATGATTTTGCTTTGTGTTTTCTCATGAATTATTAATGAGTTTTTAAAATAAAATTAAAGTTTATGTAAATCAGGAGAATGTTTTATCACATAAAACCATGATACGGTTATGATTTTGCGTTGTGTTTTCCTCATGAATTATTAATGAGTTTTTTTAAATAAAATTAAAGTTTATGTAAATCAGGAGAATGTTTTATCACATATAACACCACGATACGGTTATGATTTTGCTTTGTGTTTTCTCATGAATTATTAATGAGTTTTTAAAATAAAATTAAAGTTTATGTAAATCAGGAGAATGTTTTATCACATAAAACCATGATACGGTTATGATTTTGCGTTGTGTTTTCCTCATGAATTATTAATGAGTTTTTTTAAATAAAATTAAAGTTTATGTAAATCAGGAGAATGTTTTATCACATATAAAACCACGATACGGTTATGATTTTGCGTTGTGTTTTCTCATGAATTATTAATGAGTTTTTTAAATAAAATTAATTTGCTTCGATCGAAGACTGCAATATTCCATCAGGTTAGTCCACGCAGCTAGCTCCAGTTTCAAAGTTGGTTTTGCAATGATTATGCAGTTTCTGGTGCTTAAAATCCTGGCTGAATTCGAGATTTCGGCCATTTCACTCCCCCCAACTCACGACCATCTTTTGTATTAAGACAATAATTATATTTATAATATGCATGACAAAATTACTGCATTTTGATTGGTTGAGAGGATCTTTTGGGTGTACCAACATGGCTTCCGGTGGGGTCAAACCTCACCAGGCGATTTGTTCTAGACCGCCCATCCAGTTAAGCTGGATTTCCACTTGGCGAAAAATGTCGCGCGAAGCGACATTTTCTTTTGTCTCGTAAGCTCTCGAGTGGAATAAATTAGCCAAGACAAAAGAAAAATGTCGCGTCGGTCGACAAATATCGCCTGGTGGAAATCCGCCTTAATTAGCGAAGACAAAAGCAAAAGGTCGCTTCGCTCGAAAAATATCGCCTAGTGGAAAACAGCCTTTAGTATAGAGATCAGTGATATCAACTTACCCCACACCGGGGTCACTCATGCTGTGACCATAGTAACGGTAAGTAACGCACTCCATCAAAATCGGACCCTAGAAAACGAAACACGTTATGTTCTTAGCACACGAAAACTACTCTAATACTTAAAGTGTCTATGAAGTGAAAAATACGTTGGTATTTTTGTTGTTTTATTGTACAGAGGAGTATGACAGGAGCAAGCAAGGTTAACAAGCAAAATGTTAAAAGGAGAACTGTTTCTGTGTTGAGACCAGTTTTCACAAGTGATTTTCCCCGCGATTTTTATTCTCCTGACTCATGCGACCAAGTGAATCGACTTTGCTTCATAGCCTAGGCACTTTAACATGTTTAAAGTGTTTATGAAGTGAAAAATACGTTGACATTTTTCTTGTTTTATTGTACAGAGGAGCATGACAGGACCACTCACTGAAAATTTCAAGAGAATCTGATGCGTAGTTTTCGCGCTATCAACTCTCAAAATTTGCCGTGGATAGTTTGTTTTGGGGGAAATTTGGGCTTCTTGGTAACAGTGCCTCATGACGTACGCAGATAGATCATTAATAGTGAAATCTATTGTTCTTATACATAGTTGTCCATTTGCGTACGTCATAAGCATTGTTACCAAAAGCCCAATTTTTCTCCAAGAACGAACTAGCTATGGCAAACTTTGAGAGTTAATAGCGCGAAAACTACGCATCAGATTCTCTTGACATTTTCAGTGAGTGTTTCTGTCATGCTCCTCTGTACAATAAAACAACAAAAATGCCAACGAATTTTTCATTTCATAGACACTTTAACTGCTTTTCATCAGAGACATAACCCTCCCCCTACCCTGCGAGTCAGAGCCCTTTCCAACTTACGCAAGCTTCGGGGGAAAGTGGGCTCTGCCAACAAACCCGATCTTCAAGGCCCCAAGTTTGTGGCGAGACAGTCAGGTTTTAAACTGGTTTAAACTAGTTTACGAACACGCGTAAGCAGGAAAATAGGAAGTGACGCGTTAGAGCCTGGGCCCCAAATAGTATCTTGGCAACCGTTCACGCATGCTCAAAAAGAAATATCGAGTTTGTTGGCAGAGCCCACTTTCCCCCAAAGCCTGCGTAGGTCGGAAAGGGGCTCTGACTCGCAGGGTACCCTTCCCCTGAACTAACCAAAAACCTCCTGGCTAGGTTCTTTTAAAGTGCCTATGAAACGATAATTACGTCTGTCTTATTTGAAAGAACACTTAAAATGATAAAGTAACATCTTTTGAAGTTTTTCGTTTCCTTGCTTCGTTGTTGAGATATTTCAGTTTGTTTGATATGCAAATTAAACATTTTGACGTCACTCGTTCACAATGAGTTATCGAAAAAAGTTATATATCTTTGCTATTATCAAACCAAATTAATTCGAAGGCAGCATGTGGGTTGTTTCGCCCAGAACACTAAACATGTAGATTTTCAAGTGATTATATGACAATAGCAAAGATATAACTTTTTCTCGATAACTCATTATGCACGTATGACGTCAAAATGTTTAATTTGCATATCAAACAAACTGAAATATCTCAAGAACGAGGCGAGGAAACGAAAAACTGCAAAAAACGTTACTCTGTTATTTTAAGTGTTTTTTAGACAGACTTAATTTTCGCTTCATAGGCACTTTAAGTGATCTATACCAGACCTTTCCAGATCTTGCATAATCCGCAGCAAACTTGGTCGCCTCTCTAACGGCAAGTACATCCATGCCATCAACCTGTCAGGGAGAATGGAAAAATAATTATTAAAAATTATTAAAAGAAAGAAGGAAGGAAAGAAAAAGGAAGTAAGGAAGGAAGAAGGAAGGAAGGAAGAAAGGAAGGAAGGAAGGAAGGAAGGAAGGAAGGAAGGAAGGAAGGAAGGAAGGAAGGAAGGAAGCAAGCAAGGAAGCAAGGAAGCAAGGAAGCAAGGAAGCAAGGAAGCAAGGAAGCAAGGAAGCAAGCAAAGAACTTGACAATTGACAGTTTTTTTCCTAACATACCTGCAATCCTGGAACAAAGTCTCCTCTGGTGTAGAATTGGGTGACAGCGGAAGCCCGTTCTGCTGAGGTACCCATACCGTATTGGTTGTTCTCACATATAAACACACAGGGCAAGTCCCATAGCTTGGCCATGTTGAACGTTTCAAAAATCTAAGAGGGGGAAAAAGAGAAAAAGATTAGCTGGTGGCAATTGTGATGATGATGGTGATTGTGATGGTGATTGTCACGATGATAGTGATGGTAATTGCGATGATGATGGCAATTGTGATGGTGATGGTAATTGTGATGATGATGATGATGGTGATGATGATGGCGATTGCGATGGTAATTGAGATGATGATGGCGATTGTGATGGTAATTGCGATGATGATGGCGATTGTGATGGCAATTGTGATGATGATGGCGATTGTGATGGCGATGGTAATTGTGATGATGATGATGGTGATGACGATGGCGATTGTGATGGTACTTGAGATGATGATGGCGATTGTGATGGTAATTGTGATGATGATGGCGATTGTGATGGTAATTGCGATAATGATGGCGATTGGTGATGGCAACTGTGATGATGATGGCGATTGTGATGGTGATGGTAATTGTGATGATGATGGCGATTGTGATGGCAATTGTGATGATGATGGCGATTGTGATGGTGATGGTAATTGTGATGATGATGATGGCGATTGTGATGGTAATTGCGATGATGATGGCGATTGTGATGGCAATTGTGATGATGATGGCGATTGTGATGGTGATGGTAATTGTGATGATGATGGCGATTGTGATGGCAATTGTGATGATGATGGCGATTGTGATGGTGATGGTAATTGTGATGATGATGATGATGGTGATGATGATGGCGATTGTGATGGTAATTGAGATGATGATGGCGATTGTGATGGCAATTGTGACGATGATGGCGATTGTGATGGCGATGGTAATTGTGATGATGATGATGGTGATGATGATGGCGATTGTGATGGTACTTGAGATGATGATGGCGATTGTGATGGTACTTGAGATGATGATGGCGATTGTGATGGTAATTGTGATGATGATGGCGATTGTGATGGTAATTGCGATGATGATGGCGATTGGTGATGGCAACTGTGATGATGATGGCGATTGTGATGGTAATTGAGATGATGATGGCGATTGTGATGGCAATTGTGATGATGATGGCGATTGTGATGGTGATGGTAATTGTGATGATGATGATGATGGTGATGATGATGGCGATTGTGATGGTAATTGAGATGATGATGGCGATTGTGATGGCAATTGTGATGATGGCGATTGTGATGGTGATGGTAATTGTGATGATGATGATGATGGTGATGATGATGGCGATTGTGATGGTAATTGAGATGATGATGGCGATTGTGATGGCAATTGTGATGATGATGGCGATTGTGATGGCGATGGTAATTGTGATGATGATGATGGTGATGATCATGGCGATTGTGATGGTACTTGAGATGATGATGGCGATTGTGATGGTACTTAAGATGATGATGGCGATTGTGATGGTGATGATGATGATGATGGTGATGATGATGGCGATTGTGATGGTAATTGAGATGATGATGGCGATTGTGATGGTAATTGAGATGATGATGGCGATTGTGATGGTAATTGCGATGATGATAGCGATTGTGATGGCAATTGTGATCATGGCGATTGTGATGGTGATGGTAATTGTGATGATGATGATGATGGTGATGATGATGGCGATTGTGATGGTAATTGAGATGATGATGGCGATTGTGATGGTAATTGCGATGATGATAGTGATTGTGATGGTAATTGCGATGATGATGGTGATTGTGATGGCAATTGTGATGATGATGGCGATTGTGATGGTGATGGTAATTGTGATGATGGTGATGATGATGGTGATTGTGATGGTAATTGAGATGATGATGGCGATTGTGATGGCAATTGTGATGATGATGGCGATTGTGATGGCAATTGTGATGATAATGGCGATTGTGATCGTGATGGTAATTGTGATGATGATGATGGTGATGATGATTGTGATGGTAATTGAGATGATGATGGCGATTGTGATGGTAATTGCGATGATGATAGTGATTGTGATGGTAATTGTGATGATAGTGATTGTGATGGTAATTGCGATGATGATAGTGATTGTGATGGTAATTGTGATGATAGTGATTGTGATGGTAATTGCGATGATGATAGTGATTTAGATAGTGATTGTGATTGTGATGGTGATGATAATAACTGAGATTGCAATGGTAATTGCGATGATGGTGATGGTGATTGTGATGGTAATGGTAATTATGATGGTAATTGTGATGATAGTGATCGTGATGGTAATTTTGATGATGATGATGATGGTGATTGAGATGGTAATTGTGATGATTGTGATGGTAATTATGATGGTGATGGTGACTGTGATGATGATGGTCATGGTAATTGTAATGATGATGATGGTGATTGTGATGGTGATGATAATTGTGATGATGATGGTGATTGTGATGATAATTGTGATGATGATGGTGATTGTGATGGTAATTGTGATGATGATGGTGATTGTGATTGTGATGATGGTGATGATGGTAATTGTGATGACGATGATGGTGATTGTGATGATGATGGTAATTGTGATGATGATGGTGATGATGATGGTAATTGTGATCATGGTGATTGTGATGGTAATTGTGATGGCGATGGTAATCGTGATGGTGATGGTGATTGTCAAAGACTTGCCTGTCCTTGGTTTGCTGCACCGTCTCCATATAAGGTCAAACAAATTTTCCCATTTTCTCTATACTTGTGCGCAAAAGCAACTCCAGCTCCAAGTGGAACCTACAAGGTAAAAACAACAATATGCACCGCTGATCGTAATTGTTTTAAACACAGTTAAAAACAGTAAGTCATACCAAAGCTCTTGCTAAAATACACGTCATCACGGTAATCTTACCTGAGCTCCCACAATGCCATTCCCCCCGTAATACTCGTGACCATACATATGCATGGATCCTCCTTTACCCCTCGTTGTCCCACTTTCACGACCTTGAAGAAAAAATAAAAGGATCGGTAATAAGGATACAATAAAACGATACATAATCACTTGAAAAACTCTACCTGTTTGGTGTTGTGGGAGAAACACACCCACATGCTTCCTACGAATAAGTTTGGCTTGATAATAGCAAAGATATATAACCTTTTCCGATACGTCATTTTGCACATGTAACGTCAAAACGTTTAATTTGTATATCAAACAAACTGAAATATCTCAACAACGAAGCAAGGAAAAGAAAAACAATGCAAAACGTGTTACTCTATCATTTTAAATTTTATTTCAAATTGGCCATTGCCGAAAAGAGTTGAAGACTGGTAAAGAGCATTGTGCGTAGGTGTTCTTGGGACGCCAACACCGCTGCCAAACGTTTTGTGCATGCGCGGCGTCCGCGCTCGTCCTCAGAAAAAGAGCGGAAAAACACTGAAATATTTGGACTGGTCCGAGAGTCCGACACAAAAGTTGAAGCGTACTACCAAAAAGATAAGGTAGGTAATTTGTGCATGGCTTCTTTGTCAATATTGTAACATATTCTGAAATTACCCCTTCGTAATTTTCTTTACCCTTTTTTTAAAACACAAATGAATAGTCGAGTCTTACTTAGTCTTCACTGTCTGGTTGTTGTTGCCACGGCTAATTCCCACTTCTCTTGCAATGTTTATTGTAGCAAATTCACGCATGCGCAAACGTTTGGCAGCGGTGTTGTTTACGCTACCAAGCGATCCCAAGTATCCTAGCGTTCCTAACCCGTCACCAGTCCTCAACTCTTTTGGGAAATAGCCAATTAGATAGACTTAATTTTCGTTTCATAAACACTTTTATAAAATAAGGTGCCCTCTACGCACGCTCTGATTGGCTGGACTCCGTGCATTTATAAGAGAACATAGATCATGAATGACGTAGAATGGCGTAGAATGGAGTCAGCAGGCCGGAAAAGCCCGCCAAATTCCTAAACTACCTCACTTTTAGTTTGATTTTTCCTTTTCTTATTTTATAAAACAAATAAAACATACCGCTCCCGTGCATATGTACTCTTATAAAGGTACGTTTGACGTGATTTGAACACGAAAGAAGTGTAAAGGCACTCGGCTATCGCCTCGTGCCTCTACTCAACTTCTTTCGTGTTCAAGTGACGTCAAACGTGCCTTTATAAGAGTACATATGCACGGAGCTTTATGTTTCATTTGTTAATTTAAAGTTTTTCTTAAAAACTAAAAACCAACTCGGCCTAACAATAAAATCTTCTATAAAAACTGTTTTTGGATCTAGACTACCCAAATTCTTGGTTTTCATCTGACGCCACGGCGGCCATATTGGTGCACCGAAACAATGAAATGGCGGCCATATTGGTGCCAGTGAGCGCTATATGTAACTGAAGTAATGTCTGCTGGTCATCGACGATGATTGAAGCAAAACATGGCGAACATGTAGGCCTGAAGTACGTATAGTTCCAGTCTCCTACGCGGTCTTTTGACCAGACCAGACTTGACCAGACGGCGTAGAAGACTGGAACTATACATACTTCAGACCTACATGCCCGCACACTGTCCACCACAAAGAATCACTCCAGTTATATTTATACGATACTCTGTTTGCTATGCGTGTTTTCATTGGTTGTTGCCCACGATCTATTAGAGGACAAACACATGGATCACGTCAGATCACGTCAGCTGACTTGCTTTTTTCTTTCTTCATGCCCAAAATCCGGCAAGAAGTATTGTGTAATTTTTATATTGTATAAAACAAATAGATTCCATTTTTTTGTTGTCTGTTCAGTTATAGATGCACAGAAGACGTCACAACGTGGTAAGAACTCGACTGCGTCTCGTGGGCCACTTTTTTGTTCTTACCACGTTGTGACGTCATCTGTGCATCTATAACTAACAGACAACGGGAAAATGGAATCTACTTGTTAAATAGAGCTCACTGATTGGTGCACCATCTTTATCCTATGGGAATTTAACTTTATTCTTATTCAAACATTTCGTATTGTTTCACCACCCCAACGGGGGTACTAAATACCCGTACCTCGCACAAATATACAGTGTGTATAAAAATAAACTGAACCCTTAGAAACAACCTATTGAAGTAGTTTGAAAGCCCTAAAAACGCTGCGTTATAAATTAATCATCACATAAGTTAAACAGGAAGAGAAAAAGCTTTTAAATACTTCTTTCACCATGCATACACTTCAAGTTATCTTAATTTCCCAGGTGTATAAGACCGTGTGTTTTACGCATCTGTGGGTTTAGCGAAGTGCTTAGGGCTTTCAAACTACTAATAATTTATAATAATTTATTTAATTATCCATCTTAAGATTAAAAAGTACAATGGATTTACAATATATGCTTAAAAAAGTATGAGTTAAAAGGATTGAATACAGTACGGTATAGAGTTCTAAGATTAAAAGTGCGGAATAAAATGTAAAATATTAAAGGTATTAAAAATATTTACAAGCTCTCGCTGAGAAAAATAATTTATGTCTCTCAGTTCCCGAAAAGAAAGATACGTTTCGTGTCCGGTTAATGTCTCTAAGATTGTATTTGTTAATTAATTCTGGTAAGAGATTATGGCAGGGATGATGTGGATCATTTCTAAACCTACTACAATAGGTTGTTTTCTAAGCAGATTTTTTTGATACACACTGTAGTAGAAAATTAAAAGTAAATCTTAGCAACTAACCTGTCAATTCTGCCAGAATTTGCAACACTGATTTCCCCCGCACCAACGTCCAGCCGTGACAACGATAGGCCGTGATCACACTGTCGTCCTTGTCGATGGAGTGATGCATGCCAATGGCGCAAGCTTCCTATGAAATAATGAAAAGCAAAATTGAACACACAAAGTTTCAAGTATAGTTTGGTCAAACTGTTTACCCCTTTCATTCCCCAGAGTGTCATCTCACAATTTTATTATTTTATTCTGTCTAAGGCCCTGTTTATATGGAGGTAGGGTGACCCTTCTAGAAGGGTTACCCTAGTAAAAGGGTTACCCTAGTTCATTGTCTTTCCGTGTTTCGTTTACATGAGTGCTAGGGTAACCCTGGCGGCAGGGCTATCTTTTTGTTTACATAAGCCATGTAAACGCATTTGCTAGGGTGACCCTGGCAGCCGGGTTATGTTTCAATAAGAAAAAAAACGCGTAACAGACAAAATGTCTTAACGATTTTGTGGCTGCCCTTCCTGTTCTTATACACCTTGTGAAGTCTTTTGAAGATATCGAGCAAATGACGCCAACAATAACATGTAAACCGAATATATAGTAAAATGGTCACGCAGAAGTAATATGACCCTACTAGAAGAGTTAACCCTGCTACAAGGGTCACCCTACTCCATGTAAACAAGGGCTATCTTTTGACTCGCTTCAAAGGGTAACCCTTCTAGAAGGGTCACCCTACCTACCTCCATGTAAACAGGGCCTAAGGCCTCTTTTTCATCAGACATCGCAGAAACAGGCATGCAGTGAGTACTTGCATGCATCTAATTAAGGTTACATTAGATAATGTGGGTACGTTTTGGGAGATTGACGAGCGAATTTTAGCGGCATGTATCTCAAATTTCCAGTCAAGACACAGGGAGCCCATCTTGGCAGAGCGTGGGCACCTGTGGCACACTCGATCGTGGTGTGTTTAGAAAAATAATAAAGGGATGAAACACGAATTCTTCCTTGTTTTTGAACATCGTTTTAAGTGCCTATAGGTATTAAAATTGTAAGACAATTGAGTGAAGTAGTTGTGATAATGATTCATTTATCAAAATATAATCAAAATGAGGCGGCAAAATCTCACCTTTTAGCCGTGATTTTGCAGCTAAATTACATAACGTATTTTCGAGAGAGGTGTTCCGCAAGTAGCTAGGACACTACATCATCGTGGACACTTCGGATAGCTACGAAATCCTACGATAAGCTTTTCGGATAAAGCGGGAAGTCTCTGGATTATTGATTTATTGCACATTCATCTGACTCTGAGTTTCAGTCGGTTTCAGTATTCCAACGGTGGCTCCCGACGATACGAGATGTCCTGGCTACTTGCGGAACACATTCCACGTTGAACGTTTGGTGTTTCATCCCTTATATTTTTTCCTCTCACTCCCCCCCCCTTCCCCCCCTTTCCCCCCCCCCCCACGTTTTTTCCCCCCGCTTCCGGTAACCGTTTTTCGTTTTTTTAAATCCCCTGCCACAGTCCCCCGCGCGTCTTTCGAGCTAGTCCGCCACAGGTTGCCCACGCGCTGCCAAGATGGGCTCCCTGTGGTCAAGAAAGACAAATAATTGCTGATTGCGAAAATACAAATTTAATGAGTATTCATTTCAAACTTTCCCTAATTTTAACGGGTTAACGAAAATACACACACTCCAGGAAAATTCAAAAAATAAATTTACCGTTTAACTAAAAAATTTCCTGCATACCATATTTTCAATCTTGAATAGTAATCGCACAAAACTGTGTGCGCTTGTTTTATACTTTTTAGTGGTTATTTAGATACATGGCATTCTTTTCAGATCTAAAATCCTGTTTAAGTAAGTTTTTTAAAGAGTGTCACAAGCTTGGAGCTTAAACATCTATCGTCATCACATATTTCAATACAATAAAGAAACACAACCGGTCTTTTACAGGTGGCCGCCACGTATACAAGTTGTTAACATATTTAATTCAACTCCGAATTCAAATACTAATATGCTATGGTATAATATTCTAGCTTAGTTCTTACATTATTGGTTTTCAGAACGGGATATATTTTCTGGGTCATGCACCTAACCCTTACACACTAGTCTGACACACAAGTGGGTTGGGTTTACCGCCTAGCTTATATGCTAATCTGACCTTCCCGCTTTGCGTTTTGACTCCACTGGATCAAGTAGCATATACCCATGCAGTCGATGATCTATACTTTGTGATTAGGGTTAGAGTGTTTGTTGCGGCAAAGGTGAGGCAATACGGACAACATTTTTCTTCAACTTTCAAAGCAACTTTGTTGGGTTGATAGTTGAAAAGCGCTGTTGCATGTATTACCACCCACCTTATAAACATTGTCACGCAATAATAATTTTGTTGCTAGTTGAAATAAAAATTGTTGAAAAAAGTAGACTCCAGTTCTACTTGGTGCAACACGCCGATTCAACTTGCAACAAAATCATTGTTGCGTGACAATGTTTAAGGTGGATGGTAATACGTGCAACAACGCTATTCAACTTGCAACGCAACAATGTTGCAGCAATTTGTTGCTCGTATTACTTCACCTTAAAGCGATTCACAAGTTCAGGCTTTGGGATATTTTAAAACCAGTCTAAAGTCCACTCCACAGTCCTGTCCACTGTTAACTACAATATGCTCTGTATAATGTAACACTTGAGTGCCAGTTACCCGCCCGCCTCCTCTTGTGAATAATGATAGCTGCCATTCTAACGATTATCAACATATCAAATCAAACGACTTCAGAAAGGATGGTGATTAAAGTGACCGGAAAATTGCTGCTCGTCCCACATGAGTTTTTTTGCATATATTTTGATCGAACCACGTAGTTTGATAATAAAGATCGAGATAAAAGAACCGCTATATATGCTGGTCGGATATGCGATATAGGTGTGGATAAGGTTTGACAACGTTTGAACGTTCAGCCTTTCTTTTTTGCATGAAGGTGACATGGCATCGTCACAAACGTCAATATATAGAATTCGTAATTATGTTTATACTTTAATGTATTTCGACAGCGAAATTTGCTTAACTATGGTCAGTTCAAGCGCCGTGCTTTTTTTTCTCGTGAGCCGTCACAAAAATACGCGTGCTTTCCCATAGTCGTACTTTAAGCCGGTATTCCACCAGGCGACTTTTTCCTTTTCTTCTGCCGTCTCATGTGCTCTGAGCTGGAACTAATCGGAAATGTATTGAATTCGAACAAAAGAAAGTCGAAAAAAATCGCCTAGTGGAAAACCGGCTTAAGTCAAGTCGGGCAAAATTTTCAAAAATATAGCTAACAATATTCTGGTGACATCTGAGCTCATTATAGTTGTAATAATAATTTCTGCATTTTGTACACCTTGTTTTCGTGTGTTTTAGACTAAGAGCACACAGTAACGTTTCCGAGCGTTTTCGTATTGTTTACTGTTCTCAAGGGAATCGAGAACAATCCTCTCGTCACTTGAGACAATACGACAACGTTTGGAAACGTTACCGTGTGCACACATAGTAGGGACTTTAAGAAAACACAACGACTACGACTAGTCGACAACGTGTGTGAACAATAGAATTTTATGTCAAATACAAAGATCTTTTGCGAATGACGGTCCCAAGAGTAATCTTTACCGTCGAGGCTCTGTTGACAACGTAGAAAAAGCATTTTTACGTTGTAAAGACAACGTGGAACCTGAGTCACTACAGAAGCCTTGGAAAAGCCGCTTAGCCGTATTCTCGCGACTGACATAGATTGAACATTGTCAAGTGTTTTTCTTCAGGAATTTAAGAACAAAACGAGTCCGTGCGATTATGTATCTTGAAATTTGAATGTACAATACACCACCATTTAATACCACTGTTAAACTTTCTACCGTAGCCGTAGTCCGTTGTCTGAATCTTAAAGTCCCTAGTCTTTTACTTCCAGCCGTGAAGCACGCTTGGGAAACGTAGAATGCTAAATTATGGCACAGTTCCGAACACAAGTCCTGACAAGTTGGCAGTCACGAATTTCTGTGGCGGTCGTTCGAACTCCCCAAATTAACAAAATAAAGGTTTCATGAGTGTTTTAAACAAGTTTTAACTTTGTCACCGTACATGTTTTTTTTTTGGAAATTATTCAGAGCGGCGGGCTGGCTGAGATAGCGTGACTACCAACTTGCGATGACTTGATTACAGCTTCATGGCTGTTTTCCACTAAATAAGCGATATTATTTCGATCGAAACGACTTTTTGCCTTTGTCTTTGGCTAGTTAAGGTGGATTTCCATTCCGTGCATTTTATCGCGCGATCGACTTTTTGCGATCGCTTTCTTTTGAATTGTGGGTTGTCAAGCGGAACGCATTTCATTAGCTTTGGTTGAATACACAATTTCAAAAGAAAGCGATCGAGAAAAGTCGATCGCGCGACAAAATGCACTGAATGGAAATCCACTTTAGTTCCACCTGAGAGCTTTTTCGCCAGGTGGAAATCCAGCCTTATTATAAAGCCTGGCATGCACGCTACGATCTTAATACGCGGTGTCATTACAAAGCGATCCCTATATGTAGTATTATACAAGTCCTTTTCAAAACGTGAACGGGATTTTTCCTGGAAAAAGACCAACCGTAATATTGACTTGCCAAAGGGGACATGTATTGCAATTACGGAGCACTCAGCAATAGACAAGACAGTACCTGCAGCTATAACCACTTATCAGTCATATGGAAATATAGTAAGCCATAAGGTTAGATATACGGCCGAAACTTAACATATAGAATGTAGAAGTCTAACGTTTCGAGCGAAGGCCCTTCGTTCCTCTCCGACGAAGGGCTTTCGTTTGAAACGCCCTTAAACTTCTAGGTTCCATGTTTCGGCAGTATATACCCAACCTTACCAGATTTCGAATTACCTTTCAACAGTGCCTACGCAGCACCTTGATACAACCGCTTACGACTTAAGTTTTTTTCGTTTAAAAGGATTCCGTTCAAAAAATCTGATAAAATACGCTGTGTGTGTTTTCTTAAGTTCTACAACAAAAAAGGTACTCATTTTCAAACAATACTTCAGAATAATTTTATCTAGTAATTGCACTATCGTTATATACTAAGAATGAATATTTACGTGGGAGTGTTTTAAGGAAATGACAAGACGTGTACAGCTGTCAAACCGGCTGAAGATCTAAATTAGGGACCTTAAGATGCTAGGACGACGACGGCGGTTAAAAAGCAACTCAAATTTTAGCATTAAAAAGAAGTCACGGTTAACTGACTACTGTATTCAATACTTGAAGCTTGTTTTATAATTTTCAAAGTGTTAAAACCGTTGCAGTGTAATGTTAAGGCGATCTCAGACAAGAGTTCTCATCACCCCACGAGTCAACGTCGTCCTGAAGACGTGAAGATGCTCTGAGCGGCGTTGTATACAGAGCGAGGACGGTGTTCAGATTACTCTTGGGACTAAAAATTATTCATTATCTTTGTTTTGCAAGAAAAATGGCTTTGTTTGAAGGACGTCGTCCTCGAAGTTGCCGTCGTAGATCTTAAGGTCCCTACAGCGCTCGTCTCGGACGAGAAGATTATTCGTAATAATGATAACAGCATACATGGGGTGTGACCGATTAAATTTTATTGTTAAGGCTAACTAATACTTAAAGATCTACAGTAACATTCCCAAGAAATACAGTGCAACTGAATTCGACAAACCATAGGAGAAAACGTTCGTAAAGTCAACAAAATAGTTAGGTCCACATTTCCACATTTCAAAGTGACTTAAAGCAGATTAGAGTAAGTGAATACATGTAAATTACATAAATACAGACTTCCAGCTTCGTACAACAAGAAAAGGAACTAAAAAAAGCTATAAGTCACGGAGATAAAGTTATACTTTCTCTTACGAGCGATATATCCATGTTATATAGATAAATTCTGTACGATGTAATAGTTAGGAGAAAAGCAAATAAGTCTTGGGCCAACTTGAACCTGCCAAACACTTTAACACGAGATGATACAGGAGTCCTGAAGGTATCGACAGCTGAGATGAAAATGTTGACGAACAAACAAACGAAGTTTTCGAAAGGTCGACTGTTCTCGTAGCAATTGCGAAACTACAGTTCCAGAAGAAAACTGGAAAGATTAATCTAAGTACAGTACAAATTAAATGTTTACTAGTCGGGTGCTAAAACAGGAGACGAACGAAGACGAGCAGCGAGAATACAGAGGCTCCCACGCGTACGGCTGAACTCCTAGGCGTTGTTGAGGTGCCATTGCCACCCACACTGGCGCTAGCTGAAGGTTGAACCATGACGGTGGTGGTACTGGAAGCGTCAACGTAGACAACCATGAAACAGACAAGAAGGACAAAGACAAGTTTGGCAGACATCGTAGCTGATTCTTCTCGATTTCTTCAAAGTCTTCTAGACTCTCGACACCTCTCCGAGATTTCTTGAACGGTAGTGACGGTCACGCGGTCTCGCCGCACTTATATACCGTTCCTCTATAATAAACATCCAATCAAGGCCCTCCAATATACATTCTTTGTTCTGATATCCAATCAGGCTACGAGGCGGTGGAGTTAATTTATGTATTGGATAACAATTGGT